>VNJS01003199.1:0-23921 GCA_008042575.1 Drosophila watanabei | reverse complement strand
GCACAGCGCCGGCTGAACCAAGCCTGCCCAGCAGCCAGAGGGAGAGGGGAGACCGAGAGAGGACCGATCACAAGCAGCGCTGCTGCCCGACCACCGGCAGAATTAGGTCACGGCTAAGCAGCGGAGATGAGCTGCTAGCACTTCTTCGGCAATTGTTAAACCAGACGGACGCGAAATAATTAAGGCTCGAAGCCAGTTAAAACGGACACGTGGCCGCGAATCTCCTCCGCGAAGGAGACCAGTGAATCCTTGCCGCAGGACACGCGGAAGGATAACCCCCGCCACCACACGTAGCCGCCGGCACGGAAAAGCCGGGCGTGCAGCCAAACCAGGGTGAGCGTGGCCAGATGGCACTTTAGACTCGGAGAGTGGCAGGGCCCCAGCTAGGGGCGCAGCGCCCAGCAGCAGACGTAGGAATTAAATTAAATTAATAAATGAATTAAGCCCAAAAACCATGTGCTTGTGTTCCCCGCCTGTTTCTTTCACCCGGCATTTGTAACGGGGCCGCCGCCGCCGCTACTCTTCCCTCTCGCTCACTCCCCCGTGGCCGCTTGGATCTGTTCCAGGCCCGAGGCGAGGCGATACGGAACGAGAATCCGCCGCTGTTGGAGAATTCCAGGCGCGGACCCAGGCGAGCTGGCCACCGTTTCCTCCCGTTTTCCCCGTGATCTATTTCCCTCCCGCTCACACCTTCTGGCCGTTGGATCGTTCCAAGCCAAGGCGACGCGGGACGGAAATAGGGGCCGTTGCCGTTGGACTTTTCCAGGCGCGGGTTCGGTCGAGGTGGCCACCAGTTCAGTCCCCGTCCCCCGCGCAAACCCTTTCCCTCTTGCTCACACCTTCTGGCCGTTGGATTGTTCCGGGCCGAGGCGGAGCGAGACGGAAACAGGAGGCCGTGCCGTTGGATGTTTTCCAGGGCGGCGCGGGGACCGCAGGACTTCTCTGCCAGGATACAGGGCCCACAACCTAATCCCTTTTCCGGCACAATTATACCCCGCGAAGTTTTAAAATAGACGGCACCTTATGTTCTGGCCTTCTCAAAATTATAAATATTTCCTGGGAGGGACTCTGGGCCGCTGAGGATCACCCCGGCCGTAGACACATCCTTACAATGCAGTCCGTCGTACATGAATCTTCAGCAACCCTTAAGGAGCTGCAAACTACTATCCAAAATTGCCTTACATCTTTAAATATATCCGGCCTGTTTACTGAAAATTGGGATTGACTCCTGGTCTTTTTGTGCTCCACGAACCTTCTAAAACTGACTTTCTCATTATGGGAGCAATCCATTTCAAATAAGACCGAAATTCCTACGTGGTTAGAACTTGATTCCTTTCTTACTGAGCGCCATAGAACTCTAGAGACTATATATTCTATTCAGCCTTATTTTTACGTTACGCCTCAGTCCACCCAAACAGAAAAAATCCATCGTGGCACCGCGAGTACTAAAATCCTTTAGTACGCGGATTGTTCCCATATCCAGAAGATGCGATTTGTGTCCAGCAGAGAACCATCCACGCTTCCTCCAGATGACGATAAAAAATCGTACCACGTATATCCAAATAGAAGGTTGTGCTTAAATTGCTTTGCAAGCGGTCATCCACTCCGTAATTGAACCAGCGCCCACACTTGTTCCATTTGCTACCGTTTTCTTAGGCTTAGCGCTAAGAAACGGCTCCAGGCAGTCATCGAAAAAAAATACTGCTTCAATTGCCTGGCCCACCACCATTCCCAAGGATCGTGCCGCAGTGACGACCGATGCCAGAAGTGTGGACCGGATCACCACACTCTTCTCCATATCCACGTGTACTCAGCGTTAACCAACTTCAACTTCTTCGAAAAAACATGCAAGACGCACGTCGCGCAAAACCCCGTTCAAGTCCTACGTGTTTTTCTTATCCAGTGTCCTACAAGTTACAGCGGCCCCCCTCCAAACAGATGCTAGTATCGATGTCTTCGATGTTTTCAAGCCATCGGTAACAATGATGACCGATAGAGCACCATCGATGTTTTTCTCAAAATCGATTTCCTTGATGATTCCCGTTAATGGCGAGTTACAATATAAGAGTAACGGACTAGAAGGCAAGCTGAACACGGAAGAAGGAAAAATGGCCCTGGAATTTATGCGAAAACGTATGCTTGAAAGGTTGGCAACTTATTTGCTAAGAACACTATAAAGCATCCCGATTAAAAAAGTAGGGATTCTGATAGGCTTAGGACGTAGATGAAGCGATTTCAGCCCTTCAACAAGATAATAATGTCAAACTGTCCAATATCCCAAGGTCAGAGTCAACACCACCTGGCTGGCTAATTTATCCTAAAAATGTGTTGCTTCCCTAAATCATATCAAGAAAGGAAGCTAACTTCGGCAAGCCGAATTATTTGTATGCCCTTGCATATTCCAATTGTATCAATTATAATTGATCTCTATCTAATATGAATTACTTTCATATTCATTTTATTTTTACAGTTTTACATTTTTACACATTTTGCATGTAATTTCCCTACACATTTACCGATCATTTATATGGCAGCAAAAAACAATTTACAAAAAAATTATAATGTTAAAAACCGACAAAGTTAAATATTTTTTTTAATTTCCCAAACATTCCTATGGCAGCTATATGATATAGTAGTCCGATTTCTTTAAAATTAAATCGAAAAATCTAAAACAATACATTAAGCTCATAACCGAGAGTTGATCACGATATATGTCTGATCTTTCTCGTTCTGACTTATGTACGACTAACTGCAAAGTTTCAGATAGCTTCAAAACTGAGGGACTAGATTGCGTAGAAGCAGGCAGACAGACAGCGGAGGTGACTCCCTTACTGCGTTGCAGATTTCATACTAAAATTATAATACCCTGCAAGGGTATAAATACAACTTGTAAAGTATATGTGGTTACAACCATTTTTCGATATTCGGTAATAAAAATTTAGTGGAACTTATGGGGGTCATCCCATGTAATGAAAAAAAAATGTCTATAATTTATGAAGAATATGTGGTTAAACAGATTTTTGAATTCTATGCCATTTGAATATTATAGCGCTGAGAAGGAATGCTCTTCTGTGCAGCTTAATACCGCACTAATTAGTTCTTTTGTTTTTTTTTTTTCAACTGGCTATCAAAATATAGAAACAACTAGTCGTGTACAAAAAAATATTTTTTTTTGTTTATTTTTCAATCATTTTACTACCTGCAATAGCCATTGAGATAAAGATTAAAATATCTATAGATAGTTTTATTATATTGCCAGCAGACACCCTATTTTCGGAGTGTATTTGAAAGCGCTGTAACTTCTTTAATCTTATACTGTCTTCTCATGGAATACATTAATGTGAAACAGTTGGGATTTTCGACAAATGTGCAGCTTCGATTCCCAAAGAGCTACATCCATTCTACTATCAATTTCTCCATCCGATAACAGCTGATCAACATAAATGAATTATATGACGAGGAGTTGGACGTTTCCAATGATTTTCTCTATCATAGAGCAAGTTCCCCAAAGTGTGTGCATGGCGGTAAATTCACACAAAATTTATTCAAAATAAAGTAGAAATAGGCGTTTTATATTAATGAATGACGATTCCAGGCCATCTTTGTCTACATTTTCGTATTAAATGGTACCTAGAAGAAGAAATCAGATTTGCACCGAAAAATCATCGCTAAACTATCTGCAAAAGATGTCGGTTATATTTTGATGCACAGTGAATTATTAGTATTAAATGAATTTTTACTTGAAACATCGATGTTTTACGCCAAAAACATTGAAAAACATCGATGTTTTTTTCACCTCTACGGTAAGACGCGAAGGGTTCGCCTAAGGACTACATTGGTATGGGAAATGGTGCAATCATGTTCTTTCCTAAGCTCAGCACCGACCCACCCTTACTAATACCATTATGACACCACAGCAATAATTTGAGATTTCATTAATGATTTCACATTGCTATAGGATTATAGACAAGTGTGAGCAAGATGGCCCTATGGCACTTTTAATACATTGGCTAATGCATTGACAGTGCATTGATCGCAAAAATCGATAGATTTAGGCAATATTTTCACTAGGCTGCGTTATTGCGTATCAGAGTAAACTCAGTTATTATACCCTTGCAGGGTATTATAATTTCAGTCAGAAGTTTGCAACGCAGTGAAGGAGTCATCTCCGACCCTATAAAGTATATATATTCTTGATCAGCATCAACAGCCGAGTCGATCTAGCCACGTCCGTCTGTCCGTTTGTCTGTCTGTCCGTTTCTACGCAAACTAGCCCCTCAGTTTTTAAGCTATCTGAATGAAACTTTGTAAATAGTCTTCTATATACTCTCACTCGTACATAAGTCGGATCGGTCAACTATATCATATAGCTGCCATACAACCGATCCGTAAATTTGTTGAAAAAAAATTATAACGACTGTTTTAACATATCTTGATCAACTCTCGGTTATAAGCTATATATATTATTCTAGATTTTCGGATTTAATTTTATAAAAATCGGACTACTATATCATATAGCTGCCATAGGAACGGTCGTGAAATTTTCATAAAAAAAATTATAGCTTTGTCAGTTTTCAACATAATTTCTTCTACTTTGAGATACTAGTATTTCATATTTTTTCAGAGTTTTGTTGTAAATTTCATAAGAATCGGACGACTAAATCATATAGCTGCCATACAAACGATCGGTAAACGTGGAGAAAAATTACATTTTACTTTACATGTAAAAATGTGAAAAAATGTGAAAAAAAAATGTAAAACTCTAAAAATTGTATGTATATGAAAGTAGTTCATATTATATTATATTGGGATAGATTATAATTAATAAATTTGGAATCTGCAAGGGTATACAAACTTCGGCGCGCCGAAGTTAGTTTCCTTTCTTGTTTTACATTGATTTTGTTTAGGGGGCTAGTGGTGGGAAAAAGTTACATCCAAGTTGCGTCAAAGTGACGTTTGTTTTGATAACAACTAGTTCTTGTTGATTTTTACGTGATATTAAGATTTTGACCGATAGCAAAATACTGCTTTAATGAGTAAAATTGTAATTAAAAAGTATATTAGCCTGCTCATTGACAAAATGATTTCACAAATAATATGTTTTTTTTTTTTCTTTCAATTCTTTGCTAAAATTAAACTTCTCAATGGCTGCAATAATAAATTAAAAAAATAAAATCGATTCTATAACTGATTTTTTAAATATGCAATACATCTTTTTAAATAAACAGAATCGATTTAATCGAAAAATTTCCAACACTTCTCGGAAATCGACATGGAAACGATAAACACAAATGTTATAATAACTATTATTTAGAATTATAAAATTAATATTAATTTAAATATATATATATATATAAAATTTATATTGAAGTATCGCGTAATTGAAAAATAATTTATTGAAAACAAGAAAGGAATTAACTTCGGCACGCCGAAGTTTGTATACCCTAGAAGATTTCAATTCCATTAATTATAATCTAGCCCCATCTTATTTAAAATAAATTTCTTTCATATTCATTTTATTTTACAGTTTTAAATTTTTTACGCATTTACATGTTAAGTAAAATGTGATGTAAAATTTACCGATCATTTGTATCGCAGCTATATGATATAGTCGTCCAATTTTAATGAAATTTAGAACAAAATTCTGAAATATTATAGAATGCATGTGTTCCAACGTAGAAGATATGTTGAAAGCTGACAAAGATATCTTTTTTTTCCTAAAAATTTCCCAACCGTTCCTATGACAGTTATATGATATAGTGGTATGAGCTTCATAAAATGTTATCCGAAAATCCAGAATTCTATATATAGCTCAAAAGCGAGAGTTGATATGTTAAAGAATGGTGAATTTATATATTTTTTTTTTTCAACAAATTTACGGATCGCTTGTATGACAGCTATATGACATATACGTCCGATTTGGCCCGTTCCGAATTATGTTCGAGTAAGAGTATATAGAAGACTATCTGCAAACTTTCATTCATATAGTTTCAAAACTGAAACGTAGAAACGGACGGACAGACGGACATGGCTAGATCGACTCGGCTGTTGATGCTGATCAAGACCTTATAGGTCGAAGATGACATCGTTGACTGCGTTGCAAACTTCTGACTGAAATTATAATACCCTGCAGGGGTATAAAATATACATATGAAAAGTAAATAGCCAAGTAAAAAGTGATTAAAATAAAGTAGTAATTATTCTGTTTCATAGATAAAATGTGAGAAGCAATAATAATAAAAATTTTCGATAAGTGTGCATACAGGACTGTAATTCTTTCACCTAATGTACACAAATTTTTGTATTTTTTATTTTAGTCGATTTTAATCGATTTATTTATATATATTAGAAAAAGCGATTCATTGAAAATCGATTTATTTCTAGTTGTAATATGCAATACACCTAAACCATAAATTTTAAATACCGCAAGCAAGAAGTCAAGTAAGAACAGTATATATCGTGAAGATTGTATCCCTTGATATACATTAGTGGTATATTTTGACATTACGTAGGTATACATTACCCTTTTTTTATCGCATATTTATGCACATAAATGTGTATATATAAAGGATTCATTTCGAATGAACCTTTATGTCGGGTATTGCTGAATTTGAATTTTCTTAAGGGTTTTTAAGACCAGTAATAATAGATTATTCAAGTCAGACTATTGAAGAAAAAGCTGCTTGTTGATTCCTAATTAAATATATATAATATAAACGAAAACAATATCGTAAGTAGCATTATTTGGCTGGCGCTCTGCAACGGATTAGAATTCGTTAAGCATCTATGTTTCGCACAATAATTAACAATGTCTTAAAAGATATTTTGCAGACGGCAACAGTACGGGCATTAAAAATGGGTGCCTACCTATCCCATCCCAAGACAGATAAAGCGTCTAGCGATGAATTTAATGATTTCCTCACAGTTGGAGCCAGCTCAATGCAGGGTTGGAGAAACAGCCAAGAGGTAAAAAGCAATTTGTCTACATATGTACTTATGCATTTATCCACATATGTACATATGCACATATGCACATAGGTACATATCTGCATTCAGACCTACGGACATGTTTATTTTTAATATCCTGTGAGACCGGCAAATAAACTAAATAAATATTGAAATATTTGTTACAGGATGCACATAATTCCATTTTGAATTATAACAAAAATACTTCATTTTTTGCCGTGTATGATGGTCACGGCGGAGCTGAGGTTGCCCAATACTGTGCCGACAAGCTACCACAATTCCTTAAAAGTCTAGAAGCATATAAAAATGGGCATTTTGAGAAGGCTCTTAAAGATGCCTTTTTAGGTTTTGACAAAACTCTTTTGGATCCATCAGTAGTTACTATACTAAAAGTATTAGCAGGCGAGCATAATTTCGCCGAGGAAGACGCAGAGGATTACGATGACGATGCAGAGGAGGACTTAGCTGAGTTGCAGGAGGAGAGTAACTTGCCATTAAAAGATGTTTTAGAAAGATACAAAGGGCTTCCGGTGACTCATGGTACACTTAATTTTAATTCTGAGGACAGTGTTTCCAAATTGCAATCCCCATATTTACGCGGACGTCGTGCAGCAGCAGTAGCTGCAGAAGCTGTTAACAAGGCTGCAATGGACCCCACAGCGAAACCAGAAGGTTCTTCGACTTCAGCTGCAGCAGCTGCCATTGCATCTGCAACTATCGGTCCGTGCTCTAGCTATCTAAAGAGTGAAAAACATATACCTGTGGATAATTCTGCCGTGAGTAGTAGCAGCAGCAAAAATAATAATGATTCATCTCAGTCGGTTAAATGCGAAGAATCTAATGAAAAAAAAACAGATGGCTGCCAAACTAATCAGAATGGGTGTATGACTTCCTCCATGGCTAATGTCGCCTTTCAAACTAATACAAAATGTATTGAAACTCTCCAATGCAAAGAAATCGATATAACTGGAGTTTCATCTACCAGTAAAGAATCTGAACAATTAATAAAAAAGTTTGATTGTATGCAGGATGATGATACCTCCACAGATGATGATGTCGATTACAAAGAGAATGACCCAGTCGAGTATCCAAATATAGTAGGTGCGGACAGCTCAGATGATGATATTGATGATGAAGGTGATAACATTGGTCTAGACGAAGAAGATGACGAAGTAAGTTACAAAAAGTAAATAATATTTCTACTAACAATTTTGTCTGTAGGACGATGAAATTAGCGACGAAGAGGAAACAGATGAAGATCAAAGGGCCAACGATCATTTTTGCGCAAACATGATTGAAGAACCTGGAAAAGACAGTGGATGTACTGCTGTTGTATGTTTATTGCACGGTCGTGATCTGTACGTAGCTAATGCAGGTGACTCCCGCTGTGTCATATCACGAAAAGGTCGAGTTATTGAAATGAGTCTCGATCACAAGCCAGAAGATGATAAAGAGGCCACTAGAATTATAAAAGCTGGAGGCCGAGTCACCCTTGATGGCCGTGTTAATGGTGGCTTAAATTTATCTCGAGCCCTTGGGGATCACGCATACAAAACAAATATTGAATTGCCAGCTGAGTCACAAATGATTTCTGCTTTACCAGATATTAAAAAATTAATAATTACGCCAGAAGATGAGTTTATGGTATTGGCTTGTGATGGCATATGGAATTATATGTCTAGTGAAGAAGTTGTTGATTTTGTGCGGTTGCGTTTAAAGGAAAAAAATAAGAAGTTGTCAATCATTTGTGAAGAGGTGAAGTATTTTATCGTATACTATTTGACCCATCTCTATGATTAGGCCGAAAGGATCCCAAAACCGGAAACTGGAATATACTTTTCCAAATTCTTTCGATGTGCTGAACTTGAACCTGCTTTCAGATTTTCTACTACTCGTCTGGTTTTTGAAGTATTTCGAGTTGAAAGTCCCAAAAAAGCAGTTTGTTGGTTCATATATTTAATAAGGTGATATAAATTTTTACTGGTACAATCGATACGGCATTTTAAAGTACCGTTCTTGTCCACCAGAATCAGGTTTTTAAATTTGGAAAAATATTATTTACCGAGATGTCGACTTTAGAATTTATATCTATATTTTTCCATATACAGTTTTAAATTAGAAATATATGAAAAATCTCTTATAAATTCAAAAGTCAAATAGATATTTTTTCCAAAATTTAAAAACTAATTTTGGAGGGCAAGAAAAGTATTTTAAAAGGGGTTGTTTTAAAAATCAAACCCATATTGACGGTGCAGCACCTCAAACGTACCAAAAAAACATCATGTTTTTAAATTGAAATATCTCGAAAACCTGACGTCTATGACAAAATCGAATTTTAGTTCGGGGCATCGAAATAGTTCGGAAAAATATATTCCGGTCACCGGCTCCGAGACTTTTTTTTTATTTTTTCGGTCTGTTATTTGTTTACCCTTGCGGGGTATTATAATTTTATTGAGACGTTTGCAAAGCAATAAAGGAGTCATTTCTGACCCTATAAAGTATATATTCTTGATCAACATCAACATCCGAGTCAATCTAGCCATGTCCGTTTGTGTGTCCGTCTATCCTTTTCAACGTAAACTATTCCTAGTAGGATCGATAAGAAAATTAATAGAAAACAATTATTATCTCATCGTTTGCATCATATCTTCATCTACTCAGAGAAATATGCCTATCGTAATTACAATTGCAATAAGCAAGGGAATACAAACTTTTTTGTTCGATTTTTAATTTGACAAATCCATCGGTTTTCTAATGTTTGTTGTTTTTTTTCGAACAACTTTTTGATTTTTCCTTAATCGACTCAGATGTTTAAGTTATCAAGCATACACTATTGACTCCTACTGGAAGTATATTTTAATGCGTTGAAAACCTATATCTAACATAATACTCTTTAAGGGTCTAACAAATAAATTCTTTTTTGAACACATATTTAAGTGTGCTTAAAAATTTACTGATAAGTCGTTGATTTTTATTAAAATATGTACTTTTAGCTCTTTGACAACTGTTTAGCGCCAAATACTATGGGCGATGGAACTGGTTGTGATAACATGACTGCCGTAATTGTACAATTTCAAAAACCACTGCAAGATCTACAAACCTCAATAAACCCAAGTGAAACAGAAGATGTGGAAGCCAGCAAATACGAAAAGGTTACAGATGCAGATGTCAATCGATGCGAGCTGAAAAGGTGCGTTTCGCCAGATACCGTTCCCGATAGCGATGAACTAGAAAAAAGTGTTATTAAATCGAAGCGGATAAAGACTGAAGAAAACAAAGTGGAAGAAGTTAATCCTGCTTTCGAATACCGAAAAGAAGGAAATCGATAGCTTAATCACTAGTTATGAAGTTAGAGAAGTTGTTTCCGAACTTGTCATATTTAACATTAACGTGTAAACTGCATTTTAATCGTACATTTTAAGCTCTTAGAGTCCATTGAAAAAACAATCCCATATTAAATTGTTCACACATATATATGAATTATTTTCCAAGATCTTTGTTTAAATTAGTATTTTCATTGACAACCTCTACTTACAAAAACGAATAAAATATTCATCATACATTATTGATAAACTAGAATATATAATCCTATATATTTTCTTTAATTTATGATACAATTAAAAATAAATGTACTCAAACAGTACTAAAGCCAATGATTGTCATATACAAAAAAACAAGACATAATCAAATGGGATATTGATACCGTTACAGGGATTATAATATATATGAATATATTTTGGGTTTGCGACGTATTGAAAAAAATTACTTAAATAGTACGAAAACCAAATTTTATCATACATAGTAAAATAATACATTCTAATCAAATGGGATATTTATACCGTTGCAGGGTAATATATACATATACATATATTTTAGTTTTGCAACGCAGTTAAAGTCATTTTCAGCATCCAGCAGCCGGTCGATCTAACTTTGCAGACAGTATTTTTTCTATTCTTTCTATTCCCAACTATTAGGCTGGAAACTAAATAAATAATAATAAATTAAATAATTATCACAATCTTCTTTTGAAATACAATTTAGTATTTTTGAAATTCGGACGCCTGTACATCTGCAACTAGTATCTCAGCTCTGAAGTTATCTGAATAAAACTTTGCAGACGTTTTTTTTCTATTCATATTCCCCAGATCTGACAACTATATTATATACATAATTATAATTATAACACATTAACTGTTTTCAAAATTCAGTTTACAATTTAACAATAGGAACGATTGGGAAATAAATAAAAAGAAACTTTAACCTTTGCCTCTTTTCATTTACTATGATACATGACCATGTTTTATTATTTCAAAATTTCGCGTGTTGTATTTTTTTTACAATAATAATTTATGTGCGCCATATAGTATCATCCTTTAATTCAAACAGCGCTCCAAGTCAGGTAGAGCTGTCTGTGGCTTCCCTGTCTAATCTAGTGCGGATTAAGCAAAAAGTCGAACAAATATAAGCTAATTTATTTATATATCCCACATGACGGCCTGTTTTTATACCCTTGCAGGGTATTATAATTTCAGTTAGGAGTTTGCAACGCAGTTTGCAGATAGTCTTCTGTATACTCTTACTAGTACATAAGTCGGAACGGGCCAGATCGGACGAATATATCATATAGCTGCCATACAAACGATCCGTAAATTTGTAGAAGAATAATTATAACTTCACTGTTTTTGAACATATCTTGATCAACTCTCGGTTATGAAATGTATATATTAATTAAGATTTTCAGATTTAATTTTATAAAAATCGGACTACTCTATCATATAGCTGCCATAGAAACCGTCGGAAAATTTTTAGAAAAAATTATATCTTTGTTAGTTTTTAACATAATTTTTTCTACTTTGAGATAGAAGTATATTTCATAATATTTTTTCAAAATTTTTCTTTTAATTTTCATTAAAATTTGACGACTAATTATATAGCTGCAATACAAGAAATCGGTAAATGTGGAGGTAAATTACATTTTACTTTACATCTGAAAATGTAAAAAAATTTAAAACTACTAATAGAATTAATATGAAAGTAAATTATTTTATATTAGATAAATTATAGTTAATGCAATTGAAATCTGCAAGGGTATACAAACTTCGGCGTGCCGAAGTTAGCTTCCTTTCTTGTTTCTCTCTACTTTTGTATTCCATTTGGCGCTCTACATACATGTTTTTCTAAAGCTCCGAAGTATGCCAGTTATTGATGTTGCCGATAATTAGGGACATTAATAGGATTAAATAGGGATCTATCCCGATCAAATCTGTATAAACCTAAATTGGGCACTGCTCTTCTGTGTATTCGAAGTGCGTGGTCCAGCTTCAAGACGTAATTGGCAAGGCATCCTCCGCCAGTAGTCAACCACCGCCTTCTACGGGTTGTCGTATGCCACCAGGGGACCCCGAAGTCTTCACTGGGGACTAGCTTCGGTGGCCAACGTTCCGAGACCATTTTACTGCGATCTATATCCTTAATTCGCGTCTCAAACCGGTGGAAAAGGTGTTCCCCCTGTTGTCAAAAACAAGTGGCGATGCACATGCCATTGTGTCGAAGGCTCCGCTCACAAACGAAGGGTTCATCTCTGCATGGCAAAGCCTCCCCGATTCGGAAATCGGCGGTTACTCGTCAATAGCAAGTTGAAAATTCTACTCAACCTTCCGGCAATCCCCCAAGAGTCAGGAGCCGCTCTGAAAGAGCTGCAAGGCACCATCCAGAGTTGCCTGACAGCCTTATCGATGTCCTCCATTTAGAGATTTAAGATCACTCTGACGTGCAAGTGTGATTTGCTTCCGGCTCAAAAGCCGTCCTATTCGGCACCGCTCTTATCGATATTTGCCATTTCGACTCGACTCGGAGTGCAGTTGGAAACTGTAGAGTACGTCCTTCCGAAGTTGGCCTGGAATCTGCCTTCGTACCCCGTCCCACCAGACTTTCTGAAGGGACTTCCCCTAGTTCTTTGAGAGCTCTCAAACCGATGTCTGGATAGGAGCCGACATTCTTCCGTCAATCCTCCTAGGCAACTCCAAGGCGAATATTTGTGGTTCTCTTTTCGGCCAGGAAACCATTTTTGAATAGGTGTTGACAGGTCCCATATTTCCGATTGCCTCCCGAAATGTGTCCGCCTTCTCCACACAAGTCACCTGCGGCTTCGAAAGTAGAGGAAGTGCCCACACAGATCGTCTCCGAGTCTGATTCTGTCTGTGAACGCAATTTTGTCCGGACTACACGAAGGGACAGTCTTCACGATCCTTCGCTCTGGCTTAATTTCTGCGTAACGAACAGCGCCTATAAAGGGATCCTTCCCTCAAGGCCCGATACGACTCTGTGATCCAAGAATACCTCGACTTAGTGGACCTCCAATAGTAAGGCGAATTTGGCCAACATCTCGAGTGACCATCTCCTTCACTCCGATTTCCTGGAAATCGACTCAGAGAGCACGGCTAAAACTCTCGGCGTGAGGTGGAAAGCGACGTCCGACGAGTTTTTCTTCATTTCTCCAAAAAATTTATCTCGGGATCGTCGTTCACCAAGCGTCAGGTCCTATCTCAAATTACCAAACTATTTTATCCGACTGGCTGGCTAGCCCCTTCGTTGTCCGGGCCAAGGTTTTTATACAGGACATTTGGCAGCATCTATGGTGCGATGATACCCTTCCTCAAGACTTTTATCAAAGATGGGCTGACTTCCTGGAAAGTTACTCCGCACTTGACAATATTCGCATTCCCCGATGGGTCGCGTTCCGACCGGCCACAGTAAAATTATTGTCGCTTCCGCGGCTCGAGTTTTGCGGAGCCTTGCTCTTGTCCGAGATGCCTAACTCCATTCTACCGAAGATGCCCGGGCTTGCATCCGCCTTGCACTGTTAGACAGACCCTACAATCGTTCTCGCCTGGCTTCATAAGCCGGCGTGTCACTGGACGACGTTCGTGGCAAATCGGGTGACCAAGATCACCCAGTTTACCGAGGTGGAGAAGTGGACACATGTTCGCTTGGAGCATAACCCGGCAGATCTCGCCAGCCGGGGAATAGCGCTCCAAGACCTCGCGGACAGCCAACTGTGGTGGCATGGTCCTGCCTGCGAGTGGCCCAGTAACTGACCTCGAGAAGCGAGCAGTCAAAGGCCATGTTGCAAAGGGTCCTCCTGAAGACATTCTTGAGCGTTTTTCCACACTCGACAAGGCGTTGCGAGTCATCGCCTACGTCCATCGCTTCATCCAGCGCTCGCGGAAGCTCAAGTCTACAATTAAGGATCACTTGCCAGCTTCTGAAATCGTGTCAGCTGAGCGACTTCTTATTTCCTTTACGTAACGCAGGCACATCGTCCTTGAGATTGGCTGCTTAAGCCAAAAACGACCAGTTTCAACATCCAGTCTGGTTCAAAATTTGAACCCATTCCTTGATTCTAATGGGCTCATGAGAGCATGCGGCCGGGTCACAACTGCCGAACTTCTCCAATACGATGAACAACATCCCATCATCCTCCTATACGACTGCCATCTGACTCGACTCATCGTCCATTTCACGCATCGCATAACGCTGCACGGCGGTAATCAGCTAATGATCCGTCTGATCCGTTCCAAGTTTTGGAATCCGAGGGTGAGAAATTTGGTTAAGTCTGTTATATATTCGTGCAAGGTATGTGTCATCCACAAAAGGAAGTTGCAAACGCAACTCATGGGAGACTTGCCAAAGGAACGGAAAAGTTTCCGTTTCGTGTCCAGAAGAGGATGCCCTCGTCAACTTCAGTCGGACAACGGAAAGACTTTTGTGGGGGCGGAGGCCCAACTCTCGTGGGACTTTCTCCACGCTCTCATAGAGGCTGTGACGGGGGCCTATAGTCACCAGCAGCTGCTCTGGCAGTTCATTCCTCCGGGAGCACCCCACATGGGATGCTTGTGTGATCCAGGCGTAAAAAGTTTCAAAACCTTGTTTTACAAGTCTACGGCCACGCTAAAGTATACGTTTGAAGAGCTGTCCACACTTCTGGCTACAATCGAAGCGTGCCTGAATTCGCGTCCGCTCGCTCTAATGTCCGAAGACCCCGCCGACTTGTTGGCACTTACGCCTGGGCACTTTCTTGTTAAAGGCCCCCTCCTCGCCGTGGTTGAACCCGAAATCAAAGGGGTCACCACAAGACTTCATCCATTTTAAATACATTTACTTTAACCTGTTACCGGCTTAGTAACTTGTAGTCCAAAATCTGCAATCCAGCAGAACCACGTTCATCTTAGTATACGTGCAAGGTTCATCTTAACCAAGTCCAAGCGCTGAGGGATAAGGTCGGTAAAGAGTACGAAGCTTGTTCAGAGCTTATTTCAGTTGGTTTTGAGAGCCCGGCGGACACCTTCCTTACTCTTCGGGCAAGATACGACTATTCATATTTTATTTATGAAAGGTGCTCCGCCCAACTAATGGAATAGATCGAAACGATCTCTGCTAAAGCATCTCCGGTCCAACCTATTCCGCCCCAAAAATCCGTTCCGTCTGGCTGTCGGCTTCCTCCGTGCGATACGGAAGTTTTTTTGTCTTCTCTGGCCGACTTTTCGAGATCCTTTACAGCAGTCTATACAGACAATCCTGCGTTGGCACATGTTGAAAAGCTTTTCTTTCTAAATGACAAGACAAGAGGTGAAGCTAATTCCATAGTTTCCAATTCGCCACTTACCAACGATGGTTTCCGCTCAGCCTTTAGAAACTTAACTGAGCGTTTCTAAAACAATCGATCGTTGGTGAACAGCCATCTAAATAAGTTACTCAACATGCAGTCCGTCGTACATGAATCTTCGAAAAGAAGCGATCGTTGGTGAACAGCCATCTGAAAAAGTCCCTTAAGGAGCTGCAAACCGACCGAAAATTCAAATACGACCGAAATTCCTACGTGGTTAGAACTTGATTCCGTTCTTACTGAGCGCCATAGAACTCTAGAGACTATAGTTTCTATTCAGCCTCCTACGTTTCGCCTCAGTCCGTCCAAATCCAGAAGATGCGATTTGTGTCCAGACGACAGTATGTATATGTCCACGCTTCCAGATGAGGATAGAAAATCGTACCGCGTATATCCAAAAAAGAAGGTTGTGATTAAAATGGCCTCGATATGCCCCGTACGTTTTCTCTCCCTCTCTCTCTGAACCTCCAAAGAGCTTCACATCCGCTCTTACAAGCTAGACTTAAGATCTATTGCAATTAGTACCAACTTCTACTTCTTCAAATAAAAATCCAAGACGCGCGTCGCGCAAAACCCCGAACAAGTCCTACAAGGTAAAGCCACCCCCTCCAAACAATCATCACCACCAACCAATCCTTCAATACATGTTTAACAATAATGAGCATGCAATCAGAAATCCTACTGAATTCCCTAATAATGCTGGCATTGCTTTAATCCCTCATATTAAACATGTTTTAACATCATTACACCTTTGTTCGAAAATCAATTTCAAAATTTTTTTTCATGGTACATGCTGGTAAAAGAGCATGATACTTCTTTGGGTGGAAATAAAGTCATTCCAAACCAATATGACTTTTCAAACATCAGCATCCAATTTCCCAGCCTACTTTAGTTTCCACAAAGAAAGGGAACTTGTTAAAAATATTACGGAATTCCAAGAAAGGGATAGTGGATGGACTTTAACTCGCATCATTAGAGTTGAGCTGATGGTGGGTGATGTTCACTACTCAAAATAACAACAATGAATGAATGGGACCTTATCATTCAGGTGGAGTGGAAAAGGAATTCCGTACAAATTTTTATTTGTTGATCGACCATCTGAACACATTCCCAGACATAACGTTACCATTGCACAAATGTCAAGGTAAGTACAAACATTTTAATAAAGAATTAAATAAATATAATATTAAAATGTTCATACTAGTTAAATGAAATTATTTACTTTACCAGACTACTCCCAGCTCAATTGGGAAAGCAGAGAGTAAAGCACTTCTTCTGCAACAAATCTCTTTGCTATTCCACCAGTTATGAAAAGGCTGTAAAACATGAGGAAATATGCAGCAATCTGGTCACATTCCAATGCGTCGGAGCTCGTATATAAAAAATACCATCGCCAGCTGGAGACCCCCTTCTAAGTCTATGCCGACTTTGAATGTATACTGGAGCCGACGAGTATAGCAGTAAGTGAGAAATCAACAATTATAAATAAGCATATACCAGTAGGATTTTCAAGCTTCATATAGCGTGCATTTGATTCAAATTTAGATAAGTTTGTTTTAAAGACAGATGGGATTGTGAGTCGCACTTTCATTGATAGTTTGACGTGTGATTTGTGTGACCTTTTTGAAAAATATATCTCTAACTTAATCCCATTAAAAATGAGTCAATAGGATATTTTCAATTTTCAAGACGAAATAATAAAGTTAGAGATCACTGTAATTTTACAGGTAGATTTCGAGATGCAGCTCATAATGAGTGTAACAATAAATTCAAAACGGAATTTCATCCCAGTTCTGTTTTACAACTTTTCAAAGTATGATGATCGTTTGCTTGTAAAAGAGCTCGGGGATACTGAAAATGAAAGTCGGGTTATTCCAATGAATGGCCGGCGAAAATCCTCCAATTGGACCCTCACGAGGGCGCCGGCTAGGCAATGGGCACTGTATTGTTCTGGATAACGGCTAATGCACTGTCGCTTGCTCCGTCCGCGGTAATGCAGTGTCTAGCTAATGCTACGCTTCAATTCCTTCTGCCGAAAAAGCCGGAGGAAATGAACCACTAGCCATGGTTGGAGGTGCGTGGCGGGTAGGCATAAAACCATTTTCCCCCCCGCTCTTCTAGGAATGGACCAAGGAAAATCAACCGGGGCTGGGATGTCAGCCCAAAAGTCGGTGGAAGGCGTGACCGCTACCACCGGCTGGCTCGGAGGGGAGCAATCTTCTTTGCGTGCTGCCAGCGGTTACACTTCTGATGTGACGGCAGCAGGTCATGTCAGTTGCAAAGCTACTGCCACTATAACGGCGGAACTGACTCTGACCGGAGAAGAGGAATAGAGCCATCTCCGCTCGCCAAAACCAGGCACCAGCTCCCCGCGTAGGGACGGACCAAAGCGCGGAATCGAGGGGATGAAGGCAAAGGCGCAGTATAAGGCTGCCCTTCGCATCCAGAGCCGGCTCCAAAATAAAGCCGCCCTATCCCCAGAGGAGAAGGCAAAGCTTACCTTGGCTGACGAAAGGATTGCGGAAGCCAAGCTTCACTACGCCAAACTCCCACATATGACCTCAACGGGCGGATTCGCTAATAAGGTGGATGAGATGCGTGCCAACAAAAGGCAACCATTGTGATTGTGGCCCTCATTGACAGAAGCGATGAAAATGACAAGAAGACATGCGCGGCTCGTTCATTCATTACTTGCACGGATGGGGGAAGATGCCAAAGCTCCCATGCCCACTTTTGATGGTGCCGGGTGGCTGAATGGGGTCAAAGTCCTGAAGTGCATGGATGACCCGACGAGAAAGTGGCTGACGCAAGCGGTCTGCTAACTGAAGGCACCGTGGGAGGGGACCAAGCTGGAGGTGGTGAATAGGGAGCTAATCCCGTCCATTCCAAAGGCGAAGGTACTCTTACCCATTGCAATCCAAGGGGACCGAGCGCTGAAGCTGCTGCAGCGTCAGAATCCTGACATTCCGACCGCGAATTGGAAGATTCTGCATCTCGCGACCCCGTTACCTAAAGAAGGGGGCCAAAGCGCAGTCCTAAAAATTAATAAAGAGGCTGAAGACATCCTTTATCCTAGATACGGGAAGATGGCGTGGGGTATGGGTAGTGTATACCTGCGCCTCAAAAAGCGCCATCCCGGGGATAAGGATGCTCACACTCTGAAGGCAGGCGAGGTGGAGAAGGATCTAGGTCTGGAATCCATTGTGGATGCTGTCCAGGGAATGACGCTGGCCGAGTCCGGCGAAGAAGAAGGCGGTGACCTGACGCTAGCAGTCAACCCGTCAAGAGGAGGTGAACACGGTACCCATGACACTCAGGGTGCTGCAGCTCAACCTTCATAAAAGCAAGGTCGCCTCGGCGGAACTCCTGATAGCCTTGGAGAAAGGGTCCGCCGATATAGCTTTGGTCCAAGAGCCATGGGTTGCCTCTGGTAATACCGTCGCCGGACTGAAGTCCTCAAACTACAACGTGTTCTTTTCAACAACGGTAAGCAGAAACAGACCTTATGTCTCATTACAGCTCTGATGACCTGACTCTAGTGAGGCTAGAGAGCGAGCTCCAGCTACATGACACACGACAGGACGGCCCCACCCGAAGAACTCAGGAGCCTGGTAGAAGCCAGCCCGAACGTCCAGCAAATGATCGTGGGTGCAGACGCCAACGCACACCACTCCGTGTGGGGGAGCCCTGACATTAACAACCAGAAAAATCCACTGGGCTATAGATTAAAGCACTTGGACTAGATGGGACATTTTCCAAGATCACTCCATGGCCTCACGCTATATACACAGCATGCCTAAGCACGGGCTATATTCCTATCCAATGGAGGACCTCCGGCCTAAAGCCGGAAATGCAGTCATGTGAGCCCCAAGGACTATAGACCGATAAGCCTCACCTTATTTCTACTCAAGATGCTAGAAAAACTGCTGGACCTATGCATCAGAAACGATGTCGGAAGTCTATTGTCGACCAATCAGCACGCTTATACAAAGGGCAAATCGGTGGAGACTGCACTACATTCGTTAGTAGCTACACAATAAGAAATACGCTCTCTGAATATTCGTAGACATATCCGGGGCATTCAATAACGTCAGTACAGACGCAATAATGAATCGCCTAGAAGCGACCAACACGTACCCCGCCATCAACACGTGGATAGGAAATCTTCTGAGTTGCAGGCGGGTACAATCCGATTGGGGAACCGCCTCCATGGTGAGAGGAGCGCACAGAGGCACGACTTAAGGCGGGGTCATACCGCCCCTCCTATGGAATCTGGAGGTAGACAACCTAATCAAGAGATTCGAAATGAAAGCACCAAAGATAACAGCCTATGCGGATGACATAAGCATAATTATCACGGCAGTATGTCCATCGACCCTCAGCTCGATTATGGAATTAACGCTCAGGGAGATATGTAAGTGGGCGGGCAAGGGAGGACTCAGTATCAACCCGGATAAGACGGATCTCATTCTCTTCACCAAGAGATACAAGGTAACGCGATGGATCCCCCCAAAAATTAACACGATCTTCTTGACCCTAAAACACAGGTCAAATACCTCGGCATTGTGCTAGACAGCAAGCTGATATGGAGACCCAATGTATTGGAGAGGGTGATAAAGGCCACCATAGCGGTATACGCGTCCAAGAAGATGCTAAGCTGCACATGGGGCCTTTCGCCCGCTCTAATGCACTGGGTCTACATATCGGTTGGCGTCCGACATTGCTGTATGAAGTCCCAGTGTGGTGGCAAGCCATCAAAAAGAAGACTAATAACAAGCCTATGGAGAGAACCCAGCGGCAGGCACTGCTTTGCATTACAGGGGCGCTATAAAAGCACTCGAGACGATAATCGGAATTGATCCCCTAGATATCCATGCGCAAATGACAGCAGGAAAAGCGGCACAACGCCTGGTTGCATCAGTAAATATGTCGCTACAAGGATTCGGGCACAGTTCAATTGGCCGAGACATGAGCAGTATATCTGACTACATGATACCAAGAACGTGCCCGGATGTGAAAACAACAACATTCATGGGACGTAAAGACTGGAAAACAGGTCAAGACTATGATCAACATTTTAATATCTACACCGACGGCTCCAAGATTGGAGAAGGAGTAGGAGCGGGCAAATACCCTGAAATGAGGCTGTCGTATAAGCTACCAAGCCAATGCAGCATATTCCAAGTGGAAGTATTCGCCATTGGGAAAGCGGCAGAGCTTGCGCAGAGCATAAGCCGTCCTTATGCGGTGGCCAATTTGTTCGTAGACAGTCAGCGGTCTGTTTCAAAAGTGTACTGGCAAGCAGGGAAGCACTAGATATCCTGAGCACGACTAAGTCAGTGAGGATCTACTGGGTTCCCAGCCACCAGGGCATAGATGGTATTGAAACCGCGAATGAACTTGCAAAGAAAGGCGTCGGACTGGCGAGTGAAAGAACAGAATACCTTCCGGTCTCTTTAAGAACGCTCCAAAGTGAGCTAGAGGGCCAGGCTAACGAAAGAGCAAGAAGCAGGTGGAGGAGAAATTCCACTATCGAATTCTAACCGAAACCCTGGAGCATCTCATTTGCAAATGTCCGGCTCTAACAAGTTCAAGAATATGACACCTAGGCGCTCCGGCTCTGGCGTCGCTGGAAGATGCCTAAAAGAGAAAGCCAGGCGAACTACTTGCCTTCGCTAAAGCCACCTCGATCCTCAAAAACTTCGAAACTCTGATTTGCAATCTCTGGGTCCACACTAGAAGAGCCCGGGCAACTAAGGGCCATTTTTGGCCTATGCTTAGGCCCATGAGGGCCGTCAGACGTAACCTAACCCAACCTAACCTATTCCAATGAATGAATATGTTTTAATTCCTAAGTATATACCTGCAGGAGATTCGATTCGATTTTTAGACTCTTCCCGTTTGATGTTCTCTAACATAGACATCCTTGCTAACAATTTAAATGATGAAAAGTTTAAAATCTCAATTCCGAAAAAGTGGTGTTTTTTTTCCTTCTTCGTAGGAAAGGCATTGATTCAATTCAAAAGTTGGGTGAAATTTCTCTTCCACCCCGCGAAAAATTTTATAGTGATTTTCAAGTGTCAATCACTTAAAGACTACCTTGAATTATATATAAAAACTGAAAAATTATTGTTGTCTGATATTTTCCAAAACTTTATGTAAATTTGCTTGCAAATCCATGAGCTCGAAACTTTTTTATTATTTCACAATTCGAGGTTTGTCTTGGGATGCAATGCTTAAAACTACAAAAATTAAAATTAATTTTTGCTCACTGATATTGACATGATTAGACATATTCAGTGTGAAATTCAAGGGGGCTTAGGACAATGTAGTCATAGGTATACCAAGCAAACCATACCTTTAGGATGTTGATTCCAACAAGAAATGAGAATTCTTAATATATTGTGACGCAAATAATTTGTATGGTTGTGACAAGTCAGATTCCCTTGCCTACGGAGAGTTTAAATGGTTACAAAAGAATGAATTATCTTGAGGTTGACTTGGAATATTCATTCTCGCTTCACGATCTACACAATGTGTTTCCTTTTCTCCCCTCCAAAACTTCAAAAATTAAAAAGTTAACTGCAGATCTCCGTGACAAGGAGAGATATATTATTCACTCAAAACATTACAGCAGTGTTTGATGAATGGATTGAAGCTTAAAAAAATTCACTCCATCATGCAATTCAAACAGAAGCCCTGGTTTAAAATATATATTGATCTAAATACAGAGCATAGAACTAGGGCTAATAATACTTTTGAGAAAAAACTTTTTCAAGCTCCTTAACAATGTCTAGAGAGGCTGTAAATGAAACAAGCGTCTGACGTTGTTGAGTTGATATTTCAAACTGAATTTATTTCTTAAAATCCTAGCTTAGGTAGCTAACATAAGAATGGAAAGTCCTTATCTCTAGACCCACGGATCGGTATATCTTCGACCGCGGGAAACCTTTTATGGTATTTATCTTTACCATGTGGTGACCACTTGCAGGAGGTCATATAACCCACCAAGCGTTCTAGGTACCTAGCTGAGTGCAGGACATCTGCATCCCAGACGCAACAATATGGTGTTGTTTATTGCTCAAAGATAGACAGGCTCTTATCTCTCATATATATATTTATATTTGTGTGTTCTTTCTGAACATTCTGCCAAAGGCCCGGCAAGCTTGACATTTAGTTAACAATATATTTTATTTTTGACATTTGTGCAAACAACGATTTAGTGGACTGTAAATTTTATAATCTTTAACATATTTATATATATTTTTTACTTAATTATTTTACATTAAATTCCTGGCAACGGGCCGGCAAAAGTTATGGCTTCTAATCTTTGCCTAATCAAACATTTTTTTACAAAGTATATTATCAAAACTGCCATAACTATCAATGAAAATATAAGGCCAGCATGTCCGGAAATATGATGGAAATGCAAATCCTTCAATTGTGGATGGTTTTCTTTAAGCTCTTTAATTTCTTTCTTTAATTTACAATTTCAATTGTATGATTTAATGGGGTTAATTTTAACGGATCCCACATAATTTTAGGAACTTCACTAGCATCTCCTATGTATGGTGTTGACAGAATCTGTTCACTTTCCGATTGAATATTGTGATGTGCTATTAAAATTTTGTCATCCGTTCTTGCAGTACAATACGACGCAATACTGAAGATCCCTTGCTCAGGCAGCTCACACAACTCCATTTGAGAGCCAGTACATTGCACCCTTATTTTGGTATCAAGCGGAACCTTAAATAGCCAACTACTTTTCTTTTCCAATTCTACCCAGTAACTTGTGGAACCAACTATTGTTTTATATACACAATTCGAAGCTCTATTTGGTTTTAACGGTTGAACCTCACATGCGTTATCATTCGCGGAGTTCCAGGGCCAACTTCCCTTGCATATCCTTTTACCTTGCTGCCACTTTTGACATTGATTTAAGGTTGCTTCACTCATTAAATGATACGAATCGATTTCAAAATTATAAATCAAATATTCGGAAGTTATGTGTACCATTATCATTTGTTCTATATTCCTAATGGGCAACGGAATTAACCTGAACAATTTAGACGGATGCCTACTAAACAAAGGCACCTTTGCACTGATGATTAATTTATTCTCTAAAAATAATCCCCTCGCTGTCAATAAGGTATACACCTCCTTCAGCTCCGTTCCTGACCTCTTCCCTGGAATTACTAGATTTTCCGACAGATTTTCCTTAATTTTAGCAATCTCACTTTTAAGCTGATTTGGCCTAAGGATGTTTGTATTCAGCCTTCCGTGATTAATA
>VNJS01003171.1:0-16405 GCA_008042575.1 Drosophila watanabei | reverse complement strand
CCGAACATCGATCCCAGCCTGTTGAGGCGAAACTCCAGCGTGCTGTGGTCCACCCCGCCGCGCTACTCCGAGCTGCCGAAGTACTAGCCCAGTAGTTCTGTTTTTCATTATCGTAATCGCACATCTTTATGATTGAATAAATAAAGTTAATTGTGAAAATTAAAGCGGAGTACCGCTGTCCGATTCACTGCGGGCCTGACACTAATACCCAGGTGCTTAAGAACTATTAAAGCCGCCAGCGTGCTCAATCAATGGTTCGCTGGTGGCCGCTTGCCGATTCCATTAGCGCAGCGCAACAATGAAGGCGTCGAGACGTCGATTCGTGAAAAGTGTGAAAACGCAGAGGATGGAAAGAAAACAAGCAAGGCAAACTCAATTTCACTGGTCATGGGGCATGGTTTTGTGGCATGATGAGCAGGCGCTCGGGCTCTGTTCGTTTCTCCTTCATCATTTCGTTGTTGCAATTGCCATTGAAAATGCCTCTGCTAAGCTGACTTTTCCTCCAATACATTCTCATTTTCATTTGCTAAGACACACGATAATTGCTACTGATTATAACTATTTTTTCACAAGGATCTTAATTTGCGATCGCACTGATCAGTGTGTGTTTAATTACTTGCAGATGCCATTCTTAA
The DNA here is from genome assembly GCA_008042575.1 of Drosophila watanabei. NCBI lineage: Eukaryota > Metazoa > Arthropoda > Insecta > Diptera > Drosophilidae > Drosophila > Drosophila watanabei. The sequence continues at coordinate 15,770 of VNJS01003171.1, read as the reverse complement.
AGCCTTACGCGAGTTTTTTGGCAAAATAGTAATTTTTAAAATATTTTTCTTTCACTAAAATAAGGAAAACAATCGTTGGGGGAAGGAAAAAAGTGTAAAGAATTTGTTTGCAAAAATTTCAAAACGATCGGTTTTTTGTGAACATTCTGAGAAAAGTTCGTTTAAAGTTTGAGAGGCACATGCGCGCAACTAATACGGACGTTTATAAAACCATATCTCCGTATGTTTTGCTTTAAATGACTTGAAATTTACTCCTAAAATGTTATTCTATCGATAAAGTCTTTAACAAATTATACAAATTATAATTCATAAATAATTTAATTTTATAAAAAAAAAAAAACTGAAATTTTAGTCTTCTTTTACTAAGTAAAAAATGCCGAAGTATATGACGAATTTGATAAATAATCATAAAAATATATTTAAAACTCATAGTATTTTTTTTAATTAAATTAAATTCGATAAAGCAAAATGTTGAATGTTCGTATAGCTTACAATTGGATCCTGAGATCGAATTGGAAATACAATTGATTAAATAAATAACTAAGCCAAGAACATCTTTATATTAAAATTAAAAGATTAATTTTTCTAAATGCATTTTTTACACTTTGTAAAAGCAAGCATAAGGCAATTTTTCGCATTTTTTGTTCAATATATAATGTAATATGATTATAATTTTAATGCACAAAAATCTTTGCTTTGATGTATCATCAAGAACGCTTAAAATGGGTGAATTTTATAGCTTTTAATCGGTATTTGTATATGTTGTATATGTCGTTATAATAAATAATTAACTCAAAAACTAAATATTAATTTCCATTCGAAAAGCATTTCTTTGGTTTACATCATGCTTACATTTTGAAGAGGTACAAAATACATTATTTTTAAACATTAACAATGATCCTAAAAAACTATTAAACTTAAAAAATACAATCGGATTTTAGGTGTCTTTTTTTCTATACTATTTTAATTAATGTTTTATTTATTAAAATACTTAAAATTAAAAAATAGTTAAATCCGAGTTGCTTTAGAATATAATGAAGACTAAAGCCCACCACTTTTTAAGGGTGATTAAGAATACAGAACTTCTTAAGGGGTAAAAAAAGTCTCCTGCTGAACCTGGCTCTCGACTAGTACTGGGTATTAGGGCATGTTGCAAACTGGCTGGCGAATCCACAACTCCCGAAGACCCCTCCAAATGGCCGAAGAGCGGCCAAGCCAAGATCGTGGCTCCGGTTTCTCGTTTCTTCGGCTCGCCGCAGAGTCTTCGGGCGCACCTCAGTCAGTCTGAGTCGAGCGTTCGATCGTGGCGCACCTGTTGACGGTTCTCTGGTAGGTGAGCGCGGATCTGTGGATCCCAGACGGGGCAACGGCCAGAGCGGAGCGGAGCTTGGAGATTGCAGATTGAAGAAGCCACTGCCGGGCCAGTCGCTGTGCGTTCGCGTCTATGAAAAGTGAATAACTAAGCCGGGCCCAAAGCCAGCGTTGTGTCTGCGTGCGAGTGTGAGTGCGAGTGCGAGTCAGTGATGGAAAAAAGTCTCTTTCTCGAAATGAAGCAAACGGCGAATATGTAAACGTATAACGAATAAATGATATTTGTGCGGTGTGTGCGATGTGTGTGTAGAAAAGCAAAAAATATATACGAGCCCCGCGGCAGCAGCAGCAACAAAAACATCAGAAAACTTTCTTTTTTTCGCGCTACCTTTGTGCCTCGGTGCCTGGAAGTTTGTTAGTTTTGTCCGCGTCTGTGTCAGTGTCTGCGGCTTTTGTTTACGGTTGCTGTGAAATCTGTTGCAAATTCATAATTTGTCCGTCGTTTCACTCCCAATTAAAGAGCCACTCGGGCCCAGGAGGATGACGGTGATGGGAATTAATTAAGATCTAAGCGAGCGGAGAGCGGGGAGCGATCAGCGTATCACGTATACGCCAGGCCGGATGCTCAGCTTGTCGGGCGGCCTACACATGTCCGCAAACTGCAATTCGATCCGCTAAATGGCTCTGAGCGAAGACCAAGAGTCCAAGAGCAGGTCCCAGTCCATGTCCCGTGTCCCCTGTCCCGTGTCCCGTTCCAGCACTGGATACTGTTAGTTGTGCCATTTCAAGCGCACTTGTGCCAATTTTCCAGGCAGCAGCTGCCTTGGCCTGTCGCTGGATTTTAGCTTTTCGATAATTTAGAGTTTTACATTCCTCCGAGCCGCAAAACCGCATTTCCACTCTGGTCCGAGCTGGTACTGGCTCTGGGTCGGCGTGATCTTCAATTTGGTTGTGCCTCAACGTTTATATATAAAGATATTTTTGCAGTCTTGTTGATTTTCCCCTAACTGGTGAAATTTTTCATTATTGGCGTTATTTATGTGCAAAATCTAATTGAAAATAACGTGCAGCTGGGAAGCACGCAAAAGCATCAATCAAAAGATACATGATTATGAAAAGCGCTTTGAGGCGAGTCGGAAAAGGAAAAATCAGAAATAAGAAGAAGCTCATTTCGTTTCTTGAGAGGAAATTTTGAAGATCATAAGGATGTTCCCCAGCTTTTTCACTTCAGTCGAATGAGCAAGCAACTTTTGGTATACTGACAGTCGTTAAGATCTTGGCTTATGCAATTTTGGGTCTCGAATTTCTTTCTCTTATGTTGGCCCCTGTCAATATATCACAACTCCCTTGTATCCTCACCTTCCTCTGCTGACTCTTTTGCCGGCTCTGAAAGTGGTTATGCAACCGAGGCAGATCCAAAAAAGTGGTTTATAAAAATCACATGAGTCATTTAACAAAAGAAGACTGAGAGAAATAAAAACTAATTACCTGCTGCAACTTCCGCCGAGCTGGCGTTGGAAAGAAAGCACCTCCGATAATAAAGCCGAAAACTATTTGAAGGAAAATGTAAACAAGCGGCGGCGTGGGCGAGTCGCTCATTGGAAAGAAACAATAGCAACGAGTCGCTGAAAAATGGAGTCATTTAATGACAGCCCAGAAAGCAACAACAGAAGGCAGCTCGCCCACGGGGAAGAGTGTGCCTGTGGCTCACGTACAACTTTCTATTTCACTGGGATTCTTCAAGCGTGCAGCGGAGATTTCAAGGTTCCTCCCGGGACCGAGCTGAGTGTAAACAAAGGCCAGAGAGCTGCCAAAATCAGCCCTGGACATGGACATGACTCAACTGCAGTCCGGTCCGGCTCACACACCACACACACTCTCGAGCTGCGGTGGCAACCTTTGCCTTTCCTTTCCATTTGCCTCCGCGGTTGCTCTGGATGCTTTCACTTTCCATCTAATGCCCGGCAATTGCTTCAGTTGCCGCCGACTTATAGTTCGGAGTGCGGACCTGTTTTGGCTTCTGATTAGCACGAAGGGCACTCGGGCATTGGGTAATCCCGAGCAGCTTCGGCGGATTAGCTGCCTCAGATCGATCTGCTCCAGATGATAACCGCTTGTGCTTGCCTTGGAATTTCACTTTTGCTTTCCGACACCTCAAATTGTGCTGCGACTTTCGCTGCAGCCAATTTCTGAGTGCCTTGGACATCAATCAAAATTAGCATTTCAATCAGCAGAGTTCAGTTAGTCGCTTGAATGGACTTTATGCAACAACAGATTCAATAGGGCCCAAAGGGTTTCCGAACGTGTTTTCTTTTCGAGCAGTTCAGATATCAAGGTTTATTGACTTACCCGGCATTATGTAAATGCTAATGCGGAGTACTGCGGGTTAATGGGGCTCTGGCCTATGGCCGGCTGACGTAATGTCCATAGCGACAGCCTTTCGCACAAGAAACTCGCCAAAGACAAAAGACTCAGGGCACAAACTCGAGGATTAATGACCGACAGCCAATGGCACAGTTCCTGACCACCTTTCTCCCTCTTTTCAGCATCAATTTAGGCGGTCAAAGCCAAAACATGCCTCGCCCAAGTGCGGCTCATCAATAAAAACAACAAAACAGTGAAAACAAATAGTGAAAAGCCCTGACAATAACGCTCACAGAGGCAAGCAGCCAGTGTGGCCTCCGCGGAACCCAGTGTTTATGCAAACATGCGACGAAAGCCACAGAACCTAACACACCATAAACTATCGAGTAGGGGCCGAGCTGGAGACGGTGGCGGAGGCGGAGGAGGAGGAGGAGGAGGAGGCGGAGAAAGGCCAAGTGCCACCTTCCTGTCGTCGCCGGCCGTTTCCAACAATAGAAGAAAAATGCCAAGAGACCATCGACACTTGATGGCCGTCGCCGTCTCGACGTTGCCGCTGGCGCTTCTGCTGCTCCTTGTTCAGCTAACAGGTAAGTCTCGGCTAGAAAACGGCAGTGCCGGCAGTCCCATGCCCAACAAAAGAATTTCACATGCATTCAGTTAATAAATTGAACCTTAATTGTGAGGCCTCAGCCGGCAGCCAACTTTCACGCCGCCGAACAGACTCGGAGGATGAAAGTTGAGATAGCAGGGCCATGATCTTTAGCAAATCTTTGCGGAGATTTCCAAATTGATATAGGATTTGCATTTTTTTTATTATGTACCTTGAATAATATTTGCAATGACAGGGAATACTTTTGAATAATTTCATTATTAAAAAGTTTAATTCTAGAAATTAATAAATACCTATCATCACGTAGCAGATTATGTGTTCTAGATTTCTATATGTTTAATAATACATTAAATTTAATTGAAAAAGTAATAATATATATAAATGTATTGCCTTTATTGTTAGTCCCAACTGCTAGGAAGCTTCGACTATCATTCAAGATTTTATTTTATAATTTATTCTGAGCTCGCTGAAAGAACCTCTTCGAGCTTTCTTTCTTTTCTCACTTGTGGCCTATCGAAGCGAAGATCTCAAAGTTGTTCTGAAGAGAGTTTTGTGTTACAACAAAAATCCATGGGGTTTCGCCCAAAGGTTCTGCTCAACCGAGCATTTAGCTGCCACAAACCGAGATAGTGCAAACCCACTTTTTCCTCACGTGAGCGCCATTTCAATATTAAATTTGTTACGTTGCCGCGGAATGCCGCTGCCTGCTAACAGAAACATAAAATACAGAAATTCCCCCGACACGCTAACCGTTGATGAAGATGCTTGAGGTATTTTTTCACTCGTACTCGTACTCGTACGTGTTTATTCTTCTCCATTTTAGAAAGCTTGCGCCGGCTGCATAATTTATTAGGCGTTACTAAGAATGCACAGCTCTTGGGCATCCGAGTGCCTGCCTTCAAACTGTGCCAAACGTAATGAAGTGTGCTAACTGTACTGTTCCGTACTGTACTCAACTGTACACCCGCACAATCGCGTTCAATTGTCGAGTTCGCCAAGAAGTTTGTTAATTTTCCTTTTTTTGCCACTGAAATACGGGCTTGACCCACTAAAAATCGAGTCACGTATCTCTCTCTCTGTGGGTGACACATTTCAAACGGCGTAAGACCCCAAAAACCAGGTCGATCGCATCTGCATCTGAATCTGGGTTGTCTAGCGCTGATTGCTGATTGCTGATGGCATCTCTTCGGCGGATGATTCATTGGCTACCGCCACGAAGGGGTTACCTGTGTTGCACAACTGCGATTATTCATGCCGGATTCATTGACTCCGGGTAAGGCAGGGCTGTGCCTTGGGTTTTTCGCGTTGCAAAGTGCGTGACGCGCGTGAATCGAAGTTGATTAAAGTTTATTATGGCCTGGGCGTGCGTGGTTTACAATCGTTAAGTGACGCCGGACTTGGGGCTTATATAAGATGTGAAGATGAAGACGTCATTAAGGCACTGTGAGCAGACTTGAATTGGCTTAATAAAAAGTTAATAATCAGAATGAAGGAGCGTAATGGAAATATCACGGATTCCTAACCAGCCTCTGCAAGAAATAATGTTTTTTAATTACTATGTAATTAGTTAGAAGCTATGACTAGACAGAAGTGAAGCAGGCTGGCATTGAAATTCACATCTAATTAATAAAATGATGTCTTGTAAAGGCAATCATACCTGAGCTTAGGAAAGAATTTAAGTTCTTACGACACCATGAGTAGGGATTTTTCCAAGGGGTAATTATATTTCATGAAAAATATTTTTATAGAAAAATTTTTAAATTCAAATGAATCATCTTATCAAGTGCGTAAACTACAAACATCCTTTAATTGGTCAAAATAATCTATATAACTTTACTTAAAGAAACTATCATTTTATATATATTAATATAAAAATACTCTAATATCTTAAATTAAAGTAGCGAAAATTGTTCTATAAATTCCCTGACAAGCTAATTATAAAAGAATCGAAATAATAAGTCCTCGATTCTTTGAGTTCTTGTAAGAAACTGTCTGTATTGTACTAAATTTCCTATTTATATAGCTAAGATGTTTACTTATATATGTAAAAAACCAACGCAGTGAATATAATAAATTATTTTTTTTCCAAACTGTGGTAAAGTGCAAGCGTGACATTTTTTAACACTTATACGGAAATCATTACATTCAATAATATTGGTATTTATTTATATTGGCAATTATTCATATATGTATATTGGTTTATGTGTGAACCATAATATATAACCCTAAAAAGGCTAAAGACATTTTATATTTATTACTATCTAAAGCATCGTAAAAGAGTGTACGATGGTTTTAGGAAGCACTTAGCCCTCGTCAATCGAGTTCACTTGATCGACGTTACTCAGCGTTTACTGTGTTTATCATTAGTTTCATGTTAATGCTGGGGTATGAATAGACGAAGATCTGTGGGTTGTTAATGCCCATTGGGTTGCAACTTCCCATGCGCATTCCGGCAAACTCCCGCGATTAAGAGCTGCACAGCTCCACGGCTGCTGCATTCCATCGAAAGGCTTTCCAGCAGCAGGCAGCCATTGTGACCGCTTAATTGCACGAATCCGGCCAACTGAGGCAATCAATTAAAGCTAACTGCACTGTTTACTGGGCCATTTGGGGCCCGTGTTGGCCAAAACCTTTCATGCAGCTAATAAGCTGCCGCAGCGGCTGGAGGAGTGCACACGCTCGGGCGGGGGAATTTACATAGAGCGGGGCGAAGTGAAAATTATTTTAACAGCGGGCTTAATTAAAAGAAAACAGAATCTCCGTGAAACAGGCAGCAGCAGCAGCAGCTTGTTGCCAGAGTTAACAGTTACGCCCGGGTAACGGCTCTTCGGGGCTCTTCGCCCGATACACATGGCGAATTGAACTCTCTTTTCCATCGGAAAAGTGTCAAAGAAAGCGCCGTGAGTTGGGCTTTTACTTCTTCCCGTCTTCCCATCGCCTGAGTCAGCGCTTCTTGGAGTGGACCGGAGAGCGATCGATGGCTGGGACCGGGATCGGGATCGGTTGCGACACTATAACCCGCTGACTTACTGCCGCAACCAGATGGATTTTCCCCGCCAGACGTGCCCCTCTTTCGGGCGCAACTGTTAAGCTGATTAAATTTTCAGATTAGCTCGTTCCACGGCCAATTTCCCCCAGCATTCTTTCGTTTCGTTTATTTTTTCTCTTTTTTGGCACATTTCGGTTACATGGCCCACTTGCCGGTGGAGTGGCTGAGAGAGGGAAAATATAAATATAAATAATCAAGAAGTCGGTGCGCGATGCGATGCGCAAGAGGGAGAAGAAAGAAGCCGCCGCAGAAATTTATCGCTTGACTTTTTATTGGGTCAAGAGGCAGGTTCGTTCGGCAGGTTTTTGGTTCTCTTCCTCGCTGATCTTGGCTGGGATTCGTGGCCAGGGAGTTTCTGTGGAGGCTTCCTGGTGGCCCGACTGCTCAAAGCCTGGGAATGTTGACGCAATTAATTATGGAATATCTGAGGACCTCAAAGCAGGTGAACTGAGCCAGGGATTACCGAAAAAGCTGGAGGATACGTTTGGATATTTTTGGTATTACAGGAAAGGTTACTTTTATAATTCTTGTTTGGATTTTAAATAACAATAAAATCTATTTCGTAAAAGCATTGTTCTTATTAAAGCAAATGTAACTATTTTTTGGTATTTACTCCCAATATATGATATACATACTTTGGAATCTCTCATGGGACTCTGAGTGAGCACCCCTGCTTTACATTCTTCCGATCAGCTTGTTAACTCCCTTTCCCTTTCTCACCAGAAAGTTTCGGGCAGTCGAAGCTCACAATCAGCTCACATGCTGATCTCTCACATTCAATTAACTTAAACGCTTCTCCACCCCGAACGGCGCTTTCAATTAGACCCGAGCACTGCCTGAGCTTGATCTGGGTCTCGGGCTTGGTCTTGGTCTTGGGCTGGGATGCGATTCCCAATCAAAACATAAAGCCGAAGCCGTATCAATAACTGCGTACTTTCCCTTTCCCGTGAGAAGAGGAGCGACTCTGGGTTTGGGATGCCCAAAACTGAACGAAGAAATTCGGCACATCGAAAGTTGCCAGGCGTGCACACACTCAGTCGGACTCCCGACCAGACATTATGTTTATGCAGGCAAAAGATTCATGAAGTGATGCAAATGAAACGAAATTTCAAGTATTTTTAACATAACTTAACTTTATAGATATTTACTTAAATTATATACCTATATAACTTACTTATTGATGTTATTTGACTCTAGTTATCACTCTATTTATCTATATGAGCTCTATTTCAAGTCGAGGTCTAATCCGCTTAAACTCTCATAAATTCAGACTTGACTATAATGACTATGGTAAAATCTTACAAATAAAAACAGGAATTTGATGTTATAATTTGTGTAACTTTCCAAGTGTTTCATTTTGGATCGTGTGAAATTCATAAAATTTATCGCATAAACTTAGCAACAGACACACACCCATCGGCAGGTAAACTGAACCCACAATTTACCCGCTCCGTCCCCTCGTTGTATGTTTTTTATTTTTCCTTTTCTGGCCTTTGTTCGTTCTTCTTTAATGGTTGTCCTGAGGCGCTTTGGGCCCAGATTAAATGGCAGTGAGCGGGAGAACCGGATGAAGTGCGGCTGGGAGACGGAGGCCCTTTCATGTGTCGCTGTTGACAATCAATGGCAATCAATGAAAATGTTCCTTTACCTCCTAAAATTTACTATGGGAGAGCGACAGAAACCGGTTTTCTGTGGAATGTTTTAATCGCGAATTCTTTTATAGAGTAAATATTTTTTGAGAAGGGTGGATCTAAAGCTTTCTTTTAGTCGAGACAAAAAAAATTTTAAGGAACATTGAGTTTTTCCCATTGGACCAATATATATATATTTATTTTGTTATAAAAAATGTTTACGACCGTAAAATGTGTACATATTTTAAGTGTAGGTATTTCTATACCTTTTTTTTATACGCTTAACAAAAGACTTAGGCAGCAAACTGGCGACATCTCATTTATATCCGTGAGAAAGTAAGAAACTAAGAAGAGTGAGGTTTAACTACGAGTACATTTTTAATAATTTCACTCGCTTATAAATTTGAAAATTTGTTCTTATTATTTTCCGAAAAACAAAAGACTTAGGCAACAAACTTGCGCTTAAATTCTTTACCAAAATAGCAGTTAATATCATTTTATCAACGATATAAACCAACATTCTAAAGAAACTCTAAGATTTTCGTTGGTTTATAGATAAGGTCAAGTTTCTTCGAAAAGAAAACCAAATGGTAGGAAAAAAGAAATATCAAAAAGTGACAAAAAGAACCTGGTCGCAAAGAGCCGTTAAATGGGTGCAGTTAGCTGCTGTCCAAACAACGCCGACTTGGACTCCGGAGTGACACAATAATACCCACGCTCACAAACGCACTCACCGATGGCCAGATTCACCCATACCGAGGCACGTTACCCATTTCTATTTGGCACGCAGTTGGAAATAGTTGGAAATAGCCCAATAAAAAGCTGACTGACTGACTGACGGCGCTCTGGATGCGAAGTGGGACTCTCGCCGCGAGTGTATGCGCTCCGAGCCGGTTCTCTTGGCTACTTGGCCACTTGCTGTGGACACACAGACGCAGACGACGCGGCAATCGTGAACTTGTCACAGACCATTAAGACCATACTGGCCATACGGGCAACTTGTTTCCGTTTGGCGGCTACTGTGGGTACAATGACCCAGTTTTGCTGCCGGGACAGATGGGGAGAGGCCTGTGCCTATAGATATTGATAGATAGATAGATATTGATAGATTCCAAGCTCGGTTCTTGCCGCGAATGTTGGCCAGCGCGTTTAACTGACGGATTTGCCTGCAGGGGGCGTCACCTGCTCCCATTCTGCTCCGAGAACTGCTTTTAATTATTCAATTAGAGCCGAGGGTTAGTGACCCAAGCCAAGTTGGTATTCCGACGACATGCAACGGCAGGAACTTGGACTATTTGCAGAATCCCCAGGAGATCGTGAAGATCGCTTATCGCCCAGTAAATTGCAGCTAGTTACAGGGCTTAGCCTTGTTCTGGAATGGCCATTACTCCGGCCTTTGTTCTGGGCTGGCCAGCGAGGAATGTGATATTCTTGTTCGCTCCCACCTGCGGCTTAATTAAGCATGTGAGACAATTAGATTTCATAAGTGCCGGCAATTAACTTGTGGATGGAACTGCGGCCATGGGAGGATTCCTTCTTTTTCAGTTTCTTTGCCCGGGAACGATTAAGGCCAGCAGACCGCGTCCAGGTTATAAATTTTCCCCAGCCACAAACATTCTCTGCATTGGTTTTCGGCTTGTTTCTTGGCCTAGACCTGCCCCACCTGCCCCACAGCGGGCAGCCAGCCGAGCGTAACCAACTGCAGAAGTTGTACAAGTTGCAGAAGTTGCAGAATTCGCAGCAGCATCTCCGGAAGCCTGGTCAGAGCAGCCAAGCTGTTGGACTGCAACCAGCTCGGGATTCCGCTTTCGACTTTGGCTCCACTTCGAGGCGGTTAGATCAGAGCCAGACCTTGATTAAGGTCATTCGCTTCGGACCCAGGCCCGAGTGGCCAAGACGAAGGATGAAATCAAACACTAAAACAAAATTTTAATAGGGTCTTAGGCTTAAAAGATACAAAAATTAAATTTAAAAATAGGTTTTAAAATGAAAATATCTTTCATTTAAATACATTTAGTAAGTAGAACTGAGTTAAAATGTTGTTGATTTGTAATTAATAAGAATGATACTTATATTCTCGGGAGCCTGATTACCTTATTAACCCTTATATGTTATATTAGATATATTTTTATTTCATTTATAGAAATTCCAAGAAAATTCTCAAGTGCAGCTGAAATATATATACATATATTCGTATCGGTTAAAATGCAGTAAACATATCTAATTGCCAGGCACGCGCTGCCAAAGGCAAGGCACTCGTGCAGTGCCAAGGGCCAAGCCTAAGATTCAGCCATGGTCACGGTACCTGGAAAAGCAGCAGAACAACAACAAAAAATGGAAACGGAAAATCAGTTTTCCAACGAAATGCTCAATTTCACCAGACACAACTTCGGGCCAAGTGGAACTAAAGTGCAGTTCGCCTTGTCTAAGGCTCCAATGTTGGCGCTCTCGTCGTCACTTTGTTAATTGCGGACGTCAAGTGCACTGTGGAAGAAATTCCCAAAATATTCCCCAAATAAAATTACTAATTTGCTAGACGTTGAATTGGAAAATAAATTTAAATTATATAACAATAATAATAATAACGAGGCACTTGAAAAAGAGCCTTGGAATTAAAGAAACTTTTTGGCTTTAGTGACTGTCTAGATTTTTCTTAGCTTTCTGGTCTTAGGAAAAATATTATATTAGGCTTACTTTATAGATATAACTTCTTTAAATTTATGTTGATTTGAAGCTAGATATTTCCCAATGTGAAGTAACAAGCGAAAGGAAGTCTGCAAGCCTGGCCAAGATGCATTTGCGTAGACCCATTGTAGACTCATCTGAAAGAACACCGGCTCTAAGCTGAGGGTTCGATGGCACAAGTGCTGTAGCGCGGGCCAAAGATACTTTATTTGCTTGGCTAATGAAAAGGCGGGGGAATGACTTCGCAGCTCCCACAGATAAGGCTGCTTTAGGAACAAGAACACGACTTTCCCTGGCAAATCCACTTCATCCGAAGTCTCAGCCGAGGGGCCACAACGCCCACAACGAAAGCTGGATGCCCAGAGAATCAATTAGCATTAAATCAAATTTTTAATAGCCCAGCTTTTGGACATCACTAGACAACGCCCCGAAAAGACCAAACGCAGAATGGATAGAGTCCCAATGCGTCGTTCTTGGCCTCTCCGTTCGAGGCGTGGCAGCTGCGATGGCTCTTTGAGATGCGAGATGAGGGACTGGCCATTTATTTAATAGAAATCTTCGCCGAAGGGCCTGCGGAATTCACAATCGGTCGGCCCAAGCTACGGCCATGTTTATGTTTATGATCCGATCGAAGAAAGATGAAAGAAGCTTAGGCCACAAACAGAAACACACATAAAAAAGAGAGAGGTGAGAGAAATATTTGGTGGGGCTTAGTTTAGATTTTTTGTCTCAGATATCTTTGAGGGTTTACAACCAAGACAAACGAAATCTTAGTGAAAAATGTGAATGAATATGCTATATAATTATAATCCTTAATTTATAGCTATTTTAATTCAAAGATTCAGCTGTCTCACAGTAGTTTTTAGAAGTGACAACTTCAGTGAAAATTCGCCTAGTCAAGTTATGTGACTATTAAAAACAATTACAAAAATTGGTTTACGGTGAAATCACGACGAATTGTCGCCTTTGCCTTTGCAGCAAACCATTAAATGTTATTATTGCATAATCGAGGCCTTCTTTGCCCGGGCAGACATGTCGTATGCGCAATGTCTCGGTACGCGTGATAAATATTGAAATCGAAACAGAAAACTGTCGTATTTCATAAGCAATTATCTGCGCCAGCTTTGCCCACATTAAAGGCGAGCGGCGGCAGGCGGATTTAATGTCGGTTTCTGCCTTTGGCCACGTTGTGAAACAGCCGAAAAGTGCAGCGAAATAGAAAGTGATTTTCTGTCGGCAATTTGGAGGCGCTGAAAAAGCCAATTTGAATGGAGCTCAAGTCGGCGTGGAGCTGGGATAGATGGTGGATGGTGACTAGGAACTGCCGCCTGTGTGGGTTGGGCCGAGGCCGAGAAAAAAACTGGGAGACGGGGCCGCAAGTCGTGTGTCCTCGCTGAAGTAGCGTTTAAATTAGTGTAGGCAAGCACTGGAACTAATGACGATGTCTCCATGTCGTTGTCATATCGGGTGCATTCAACTTAGCTCGTCTGGACCCGGATGGGGGGTTGGGAGATCCAAGATGGGAGATCGGAGATCGGGGGTCCGGCAATTGAAAGATTTTACTTTCGTTGCAACTGGCCGTGAAAGTGCAGCAAGCAGCATGCAGCATGCAGCATGCCCCGCTCCAAAATGCAATTCAATTTTTGTGTCTCAAATTGCGTTACACATCCAGTCCGAGTCCATGTCTGGCGATTTCACAGCCGCCGGCTCGCTTTTACCGCCAATCCAATCCCAATCAAAATCCCAATCCCAGTCCCAGACTAGCTTTGGAATCAATAAAAATCGAGGGAAAAACTGGAAAACTAACCAGCCAACTAATTCGCGAGGAAAGTGAAAACTGTGTCGCGCCTTTTGTCTTGCCTTGCCTTGCCCAAAAGGAAGCGTTAATTATATCAAAATCGCAACAAATGGAGTTAACCGTAGAAAGTGAAACAAATATTGTGTGTTTCAATCAGCGTTGAGCCAGTTCGGCGACAGGTGAAAGTAAAATCTGTGCCAAACTTAATCAAAAACCACAAGACCCAGCACCAGCACCAGCTCCGCAGCCCGGCAATTGGGTTAAGCTCAATAACTAAACGTGTTTGGGTGAACGAGTGTGAATTATGGCTTTTGTGGCTCCGACCTTAAACTGGTTCTGGCCTGCCTCCATAAAGCCCAAAAGATGACATGCACTTGACAGCCCGAAAGAATGGAAGAAGACTCAAAGTCGCAGTCGAATTCGAATTGGAAGTCTTAGAAAGCTCAGCGGAAAAAGTGGCAGGCAAATAAATCTCTTCGGGAAGGTGTCAAAAAGTGGCTGGTTTCAGCTAGAGAGCTGTTCGGAGGTGTGTTTGATCGGTTCTTCATGGTTGGAAATTCATGGCTTTAATCTGTCGTCACAGGGGAAGAGCTGATAATATTATAAATCGAAGAGCAGAGGTTCAAGACCTACAAATGTTTCGGAAGGTGGTGGGATTCCTTCATTTGCCTTCTTTGTCTTGAACTTGAATAAATATATTTCGGTTAACAGCATATCTTTGATCGAAGATACCTGCCTTCGATCTATGTTAAGTGCGTTATTATAGCTATATCCGCCATAAGGCTTACCCACCTAAGACCTCATTGGTCGGAACAAGGAGGAGGATCAAGTGGAGCTTGTCCCCATTCGATTGCCATCTGCATTCCACATGACTTCAATCTATATTTAAGCTGCCAAAGGCGGGCTCTTCTCATTTATTCGCCATATCCGAGGAAAATGATGAAAATCAGCCGCAGAAACAGCAACAGCAACAGCAAACAGCAAAAGCCTGGCATCTTTTCAACGCTTGACGTAGCAATTTGTGAAATTCTTGGTAGGCCGCCGAGCGAGTTGCAGATCTGGCCGAGGCCTTGTATCTGCGTATCCATATCTGCGCACATCTGTGGGCCAGCATATCCATCAGAGTGTGCTGCTCCGTGAGCCCGGGGCAATAAGTAATAAGCCTGCGCCATTGTGACAGATGTGCAATGCATCAGCTGTATCCACACACAGCCAGCTCCCAGCAAACCCACAATTTCGAAGGCAGGCACACACAATTATGGGCACAGAGAGTGAAAAGAATACGAAAGGCCGGGCCCAAAGACAAAGCCGCGACGCAGACTTGACATCGAAAACAAATGATGCCTGCTAAAGGCTGCGACAGAGATTGAAACTGATCCGAGCCGACTTGGGCCGGGCTTTGTTTCTCTCTCTCCTCCAAATGCAAATGAATCGCGTTGACAATGACGGAGTGGCACTGGCAAAGGGAATGGGAATGGGTGGGGGGAGCGGAACGGCAAGTGGCAGGGGCAGGTGCATGGGGCAAGTGAAAAGTGAAACCACCGATGTGAAGATTCTTTCATTGCGATGATGGATGCAAGGGAAACCGAAGCTCGGAATTCCGAGCTCTTTCCATCGAAATCTTTCCCTTTCTTTGAGTTTCCAATACAGTGGAAAATTTGATGGAAGTGAAACTAATAAATATCACATTCGGTTAGATTTTATTGATTTATGTTGTTGAAATTTACGAGCTTGTAAAGTTTGTATTACTAAGCAGTTTCCGAAGACGATATAAATGTCGGCTGTCCGCTAACTAAGCTAAGAAAGTTCCCTGATTAAGAAGTGTTAAGACAATTCTTAAAGGTTTTATATGGCAGACAGGCATATCCTTCCTTTCTTATTTCTAGGATATCACAGAACAGATCGTTATAGATTAAGGATTCTTCTACCTTTTTCATATTTAGCAGAAGTGGAATCGATTTAAAATACTTAAGTACTCCCATCTTCTTCCCTTTCCAGCCGGACAGCACGAGAGCATATCCCAGATCTCGCCCAAGTCGAGCAGCCACCAGAGTTCGGGTCGCCTGAGCATCGAGAGCACCATGGCGGACTCCGTCAATGACCTGGCCGAGAGCCACTCCTCGCCACACAGGATCAGCGAGAACGAGAACGAGACGCGGGCAGAGCGAGTGGAGCGATCGGCGTCGCCCATTCTGCACGAGCGCAAGGCAGCCGGACCCAACGATGTTCACTTTCCAGAGGAGCTGGAGAAGGACGTGTCCGCTGGGAGGTACTTCCACTACAACATCAAGCCCACGGGCACGTACGACAACCAGGAGGAGC
>VNJS01003166.1:0-58591 GCA_008042575.1 Drosophila watanabei | reverse complement strand
CGAGCCAGGGGCGGGCTCAAGTGCACATATATAGTATGTGTATTTTTTTGGGGAGGAGCAGGGCAGGGATATATACATATAGGTGCCCTCTGGTATAATTCAATAACGGCATCGTCGATTCAGTTGCGGTCGTCACTAATTGATTGTTTAACCAGCTAAATGTCCAAGGCGGGAATTTCTCCGGCGCTTGAATAATGCATTGCACTGCGGGCAGCGCGGAATGGCATTAGTTTCGAGACTCTGTCGATGCACAGTGGTTCGAAAGATACTTCTACAGAGTTTCTAGAACTTGAAATGCTTGAAATTATTCACTTAGCTAAGTACAATAGGTTAGAGTATCCAAAAGGATCTATCTGGAAGCCATAAAGAATGTTGCAGTCTCTTTGGAAAAGGATATTGGTGAATAAGCGGAAAATACCTGCAAATAATTATTATTTATTATTATATTTAATAATTTTTATATAGTTTTTAAGACTACCCTCCTCCCTTAGACTCGTTTCACTGTGCCAATGAAATGCTGGAATTGGTAACAATCATACGCAGCGTGGGCGCTGATGCTCAGCGAGCATTAAAACAGTAACAACAAACATCAGGTTGTCATAAAGAGTGCATATTTATGTGACTAATTCGAAATAAAACATAAAACTCACCAAATAATATTAAGAGGCTCTCGCTGGATGGGAAACCGAGATGCATATCAACAATTAGGACGCCCCATGGAGCTCGCCACGAAATCGGGAATTGGTAATGGGCAGCCGAGAATTGGAAATTGAGAAATTTGACGCTTTTACGAGCTGGGAGGGGGAAGGGGCCCAAGCCTCAGCAGCAGCATAATGTCTCTCTTTGATATACCAAATTAAAGCATTCGACATTTGATCGGGCTGAGGCTGAGGAGAGCACTTTGCATATGAAAGCGACGGCGTCTGGCGCCACAGATCGCCAGATCTAACAGTCCAGCCAACTGTCCAAGGGCCATAGGCATAATTGAGGCAATTAGAAAACATCAAAATATTGGGCTATGGACGCAGAAAATTGTTAAATAAATAAGGCCCCGACCCGGCCAGGGACCGAGACGTTGTTGCGGCGCTCTTAATTAAGCACTTGAGGGCCTAAAATCGACTCGAATGTTTATTCTGTTCGAGTCAAGCAGTTGGCAATGACACGGCGCATTTCGAGTTTATTTTGGAGTTAAAAAGTTGGAGACGCCCACTGCCGCTGGATCATTCAATTAAAACGCTTACGCTTACGCTTACGAATTATTATTATTATTATTATTATGACAAACAAATGTTTCGAGGGCTTGGAAAACGATGCCAATCTAGTTGAGCCGCAGGAAGTGCCCGAATCGAGAACAATCCCCAGTAAATTACAAGCAATTGGAGATCTCCGATCTCTCGATCTCGATCTGGAGAGACACTCGGTGACGGAAGTGGAGTCAGCGAGTTCGTCGCCTAAGTCTTTCGTCTTTCGTTAGACAAATGGACAGAACATGGACTTTAAAATTAATTACTTAATTTAACACAACAAGCGGGCCGGCGACACCTTCGATGATGTTTTGGGGCGACAACGGAAAGCACTAAACATTCGCTGGGTCCAAAAACCAGTCTCAGTCTCGGTCTCAGTCTCAGTTCTCTGGCTCTTGCCAGGTCGAGTGTATCGGCCACGATCCTGGACTGTAGCTGTAGCTGGGTCTTAAAAGATTAGTTAGCATATCCCATATCAGGGTAATTATTGTTAAATGCGATAACGATCTTGTACAGCGTTGACATTTATTTATTTTCCTTAATTTCGCCGTATTAATCTTCTCGGAAACAACACGCATTAAACAGAACGCCGAGATATGGCACGTCCCTGAGGCGGTCATTAAGGGATCCCGAGGCCCTCGATCTCCTTTGGCTTCAACTTGACAATTTGCATTATGCCGGCGATCGATCAGGAATCGGAGAAATCCGGCAGGTACTCCGCGGTACCCCACAAAATGAGCGAGCGTCGAGCTGAAAAACTAAACTCAATTAAGGCCTGCTCATAACCCAATGCGAGACACAGCTAATTTAACCAAATTGGATTACTTAATAAGCTTTATGGGATAAACAACAATGAGACTGTGCGTGGTGCTGGCCATAAAGTGAATGCGGCGGCGCGTTGTTATTATTATTATTTCTATATATCTCTCTTTTTTTTTCTTTTTTTGGGCGTGCCGTATAACAAACCTTTTGAGGCATTCGGCGGAGTCAAACTCAAAATCAAAACGAAATGAAACAAGAAGGGGAGCAAACTTTGGGACGACGAAGATTGTATACACTTGCATGTGGAAGGAATGAATTTGTAATTAATAATGGTTAAGTCAAAAATTCATAAGTCTGGATTTGGGAAGCTGTTCGGTGTTCGTTTAAATTAAAAATGTAAAACAAATATTTTTTTTAAAGAAATTTAGAGAATTGTGACGATGTAACACTTTAAAAAATGTTGAAATTTTTTGTATATATTTTTTTCCTCATCAGACATGACAAGATCGACTCGGCTTTTGATTCTGATCAAGAATAAATATGATTTATGGGGCTATAAATGCCTCCTTTCACTATGTGGCAAACTCCTTACTAAAATCATAATACCCTGAAAGTGTATACACAGATCCAAGCCAGCCACGAGGCAAAACAAGTTGTACAAACATGTGTATACTACAGATATGTGTATAACATCATCAGCAGCAGCGCAACTTACCAAATTGTGTTTTAATTTCCGAGAATTATCAGCAAGGGATTTCGTTTCGTTTTCGTTTCGTTTTGGTTTTTGGTTTTTGTTCCCTTTTTCTTCTACAGAAACACAGAGCAGAGCGATGATATTGAAAGCGGCCTGCAGATAAGCCCAATTCCAATCCCGATTTCAAATCGGAATCTCGGCCGTCTGTGCAAGTGGGCGTGGTGCAGCCCCACTATTAATTATGGCCAAGTATCGGTTGGCTTCCATCAAGGTGCGTGCGCTGCTAAGCAAACAAGCGAGCCATTAGCCTGGATATATGTACATATACAGCTTGGATTCCGATATCGATCTCTCTCGGGTGAAGCATGTAATCAGCAGTTCCTCTCTGATTTATTCCTTTAGCAATTGCAAAAACTCCCGTTGATTGCCTCTGCACAGTGCAAAATATTAGCATTAATATCTAGCAAATCAAACAAATGAAAATTCTCAATTCTTGGCAGTATTTGTACTTGCTTTTCTAGAATGTAAATATAAACTAATATCATAGTTGAATTTTTTTGCAAGAGCACATATAGAAAACGATCTTTATCTTGATCTCTAATGAGTCAAGATTAGACAGCTGAAGTTTGTGTAAGAGATTAACCCCTTTGGGTAGAAACCTTTGACAGAGTGCCACGATTTAGTGCTGTTAACAGCTAGTAATTAGCCTCGTTATGGCCGTTAATTAGCCGTATCAGATCGATCGATTGGCCGCAGTTTCCATTAGATTGCTGGCATTGCCCATTGCAATTAGCTAGTTGCCGCTGCTTGTTGCATATTCATTGGACTTGGAGCAGCACTGCACAATTGTCGCATAAATTTGTGCCCCAATACTCATAAATTTGGCTTTTAAATCATTAGCACACCTCGGAGCGGCATCGAGTGACAGTTCTCGGTAACCAGTTTCTGTTTTGGCTCCTTGTAAAAGCCGCAAAGTCCGCCCCCGAGATCCCCGCCACTTTGATGTCTCACGAGAGCTGCGCTCAATTAAATTCCACAATAAAGCACGATTTGCATTTTAAATTGTGCAATTAAAATGCTTATGAAATCTATATAGAAATAACGATCGCTAAATGCATTTTATAGTCGCCTCCTTCATCTATCTCTGTCTCAGTGCCGTCTCCTCTCACTCGCTCCCTCACCTGTCACCGATCCGAGCGGACAGCGAACAGCAACAACAATGTTAAATGTCACACGCTAATTAATTGACGGCGCATAATTTTTAACTCTGTCACACAGTGGGACGAACTCAATTAAAAAGCTGGTCAGGAGCAGGAGGAGGAAGAGTAATTTATGTTCAAGGATGTTTCAATTTAAGATAAATGAAATTCAGTTCTTTAAAAACAATCTACGAAGAGAAATTCCTTTGGGAGTTCGCATATTAAGAATTGAGATAAGCTTATCATTCTGATTTATAAAATATATAGTTCATTTATAGCTCCCCAAATCCAAACAAACATTCCATTTCAATTTCTTTTCATAATGAATATTTTATATTTTATATGATAGTATTTTTGTGGATTACGCTTACAATCGTGTCTGCTTAGGAAGTATATATATCTATATCTTAAACGGGTTTAAATAGTATCCAGCTCAGCAGTGGAGCGACTCGGGGGAGGTTTGTGCTTACGCCTAAACATAAATAAATGCTAAATCTCGTCAATGTACAGGAATTATTATTACTACAATAGGTTCTGTTTGTTCTGCGGAAATTCACTAATTAAAAGATAATGCTTGTCATGGATATTTACACGCTTAAATCTTAGATTTGTACAGTTATAGTTGGTGTCTAGCCTAGATATATATTTTTGTTTTCTGTTCAGATTTTTTTCGGAAGGAAGAAAAGCTGGGAAGAGGAGGAGCTCTACTCAACCTCTGGTCTTCGCAGGGGATTTGGCACGGATCTTGAGAGAGGGACAGGGGAGGATCTCTAATACTTTCCCGTCGTCGCGTCGGATGCCTGCCATGTACAGCTAGCTCTAAGAATATATCACAACAAAACAAACTATGCTACTCTCCGGGAGCTCGTCGCCCTCGGGACTGGAACTGGAACTGGGCCCCATTGCCTGGGTAAGGAACTGGCTGCGAACAGAGCTCTCAACTCAGTGGCTGGCGTCCAGCTCGTGCTCCTCGTCGCTGGGGCAGTCGTCCATTTCCATGTCGATGAGCTCGTCGTCGTCCTCGTCGCCGCTGCCATGCATGTTGCGCTGGGAGCCGCCCTCGCCGCCCTTCTCGTCCTCCTGCTGCATGCGCTTGTGCTTGGTGCGTCGGTTCTGGAACCAGACCTTCACCTGCGTCTCGGACAGATTCAGGGACTGGGCGAGGGCCTTCCTCTCCGCCCCAACCACGTACTGGTTGCTCTCGAAGGCGTGCTCCAGCTTCAGCAGCTGCGACGGCGAGAAGGCAGTGCGGATGCGCTTGGGCTTACGGAACGGCGGCACCAGGAAGCCTTGAAAGAGAGCAAAGAAGAATTGGTTCTGGTTAGTCATCGGTTGGACTTGGGATGTGTTCTTGGGGTTCTCCAGGGGATTGGTTCTCAACTACATTCTCTGCTTTTTGTTAGAGATACTTACTTCCTGGGAATCGGTGTGGGAAGATCCTGCCGTGCCGGCTGAGGAGCCAGGGATACAGCTGATAGCTGTCTCGGGCCATGCCGGGATTGGGCATGAACTGGGCGGCGTGCGGTGGCAGTCCAGCGGCAGCAGCAGCCGCGGCGGCAGGACCCAGGACATGGCCAGCCTGCAGGGCGGCGGCCATCTGGAACTGGGCGGCGGCAATGAGGTGCGGATTGTGCTGTGGCGGCAGCTCCGGTGGAGCGTTGATGTACGGCGGCAGGGCCTTGATGTCTGGCATTCCGGGCTGTCCCTGCGGCGGTCCACCCATCGGCGGTCCTCCAGGGCCCACGGGGAAGGGTCTGACAAGTCCCTGGGGCGGCATTCCCGGCATCATCATGGGTCCCCCTGCTCCGGGGTGCATCAGCGCCGGCTTGGGGTAGCTCGGAGGCTGCTGCTGCTGCTGCGGCTGCTGGGGAGGAGTGGCGTGCGGACTGCTGACCAGCAAGGTGGGCGATGTTGAGGGCTGCGAGGACTGCGGGGAGACAGACTTGGGCGGCGTGTGTGGCGGCTGGATGCGCTGGGCTGGATTCTCGGCCTGCTCCAGGGCGGGTGGCGCCGGTGAGCGCTCCCTTTTCAGGGACACGGGGTGCTCTGCTTCCGGAGAGAGTCGGGTCTGAAGGGCCGCGTTGTGATGGTGCAGGCGCTGCAACAGCTCCTGGATGTCCTGGTGGCTCTTGGGCGGTCCCTGCTGGTGGTTCTGCTGGTGATGCTGCTGCTGTTGCTGCTGCTGCTGGTGCTGCTGCAGGAGGAGATGCTGGTGGAGCACGTGCTGCTGGGCGGGCGACAGGTGCGGATGCGCAGGATGGGCAGGATGTGCGTGCGGCTGGCCGTGGGGATAGGGCATTGCGTGGGCAGGCGGTGCCATGAGGTGGAGCGGCGGGGAGCCTGGCAGCAGGGTGAGGTTCGAGGGCGGCGTCTGAGGCGGCGATCCGGGGCCGTTCCTCTCGCCCGGCGGCGGACTCTGGCTCCGGCGGCCATTCTCCGGCGGCGGCGAGTGGCCGGCGGCGTTGGCACTGCCGGCATCGCCCACAATGGACTCGATGCTGAAGCCGATCTTCTGCTTGGGCGTGGGCATCATGACGGCGGCAGCGGCTGTGGGCACCGGCGGAATCATCTTAGTCATAAATACGGCGGCGGTTAGCTCGGCTATGTTGGCGGCTTTCTGGGGTCAAACGCGGCTAGGGAGTGATAATCCTCGGGGGAGTCTCGACCTGGTTGTGGGTTACTCTTCGACTTTGACTTTGTATTCAAAGCACATACACTGAGCGCCGCATCGGTGCGCTTTTCTTTCGGTTTACACTGTGACACTGAGTTGAGTTTCGGCGACGCGCTAGCGGAGAACGGGACGTGACGTAGACGTAGACGGAAACGTAATCGTAAGTCGCTGGCGGATAACGGAATGCGGAGACGGAGACGTGTGCTCTCGACGACGTTCGCTGGCTGAATAAACTCCGAGAGCGCCGCGGCACCACCAAGTGTGCGCCGAACGAATGCCCGCACCGCCGCTGCCACTCAAAACCAGTTTTGGCAGGCAGAAGGAGACGGCAGCTGTTTGACAGCACACAGCCCCTGTGGTTGTCCTACTTCCACCTCAAGTGTGGACTTTATCTGCCGCTGGATATGAGAGCGAGCGAAATGGCCGCATTATCTGGACGGGGCGGGTCCTCGCTCACTCGCTCGCTCGCTCTCTCTCGCTTCGACTTCTGCATATGGCTTCCGTTCCGTTCGTTCCGCTCCGCTCCGCTCGGTGGTTGTTGTTGTTGCTCGCTCTTGGCCTTTGTGTAATTTGGCTTAAACTGCCATTCATAGTTTTTGTTTTTGCGGTCGGGTTTTTGTTCCCGGAACGAGCATTAAATGAAAATCGAATGCCACACCTGGCCCAATGTCTCTCTCTAAATTTCGAGGCAGGAGAAAGGAGGAGATTTTCGAGGAGCACTGTTTGCTACCAGGATACATATCTTTTTCAAATATTTTCTGGGATTTGTTGCTAGATTTTTGTGTGTGCTTGTAATTTTGACAAACTTTCTGGGATTTGCTAGACCTTTTTGTATAGGTTTGTTGCTCATAACACAATTAATAGTTTATTTTTGTGTGTAAAAACCATTTTAATATTTTTAAAAATTTCTTGTAGCTTGTTTCTTATTTTAAAAACTCCCACAGAAATCCAACTCCATATTAGCGATTCAACACCACGAATGCAGTTCAAGACTGCGGTTCCAATAAATCATATTTGGGAGCCCCGATCGGGACAGCTTTATGGCAGGCGTATCGAGTGGCTACGATTTTCGCTACGATTTAAATGTTAATTTCTGGACACTACTACTGTGTTTTTGGCACACGACAAAGTTTGCATAATTTATGTAGTGTGTGGATCGCAATCCGAATCAAAATCAGAGCAGGTCCATCAACAACCGGGACGTGCCGCGATCGTACACACACTTCCCTATCAAGTGCGGCGCTGGACACATACTATTTTCACAAAGTGTTATTTTTACACTCGCTGTTATCAGCGCGTCGCCGGATTTTGGTGATTTATGGCCTAGAAATCGCGGCAACAACCACAGAGTCCGTGTTCGTAGGTTAGATTACAATCTATCAGTTTTTTACGGCCGCTAATTAAGCCACGCATATTTACACAACGAATTTTCGATTCGATGCCGCGGCACAAACAACTTTCGCGTCCATTAAAGCGTAATTATGTTGACTAATGGATTTTGATTACAAGGCGAAATGCTGTGGAAAGTTCACCGATTTGCCTTTTATTTTTTTTTTTTCTATTTGATTTCTGGCTTAGCTGTTGTTTTGCTTTGCTTTGCGGTTTAATGAGCAAAACGTGTGTGAGGCTAAATTTTTTACTATATTTTTTGCAGGGTATTATGGTTTCAGTCAGAAGCTTGCTACGCAGTGAAAGAGTCATTTCTGAACCTATAAATAATATAAATTCTTGATAAGCATCGAAAAACAAGTCGATCAAGCCCATAAATAAATTTGGTCCATTTTTTTTTTAAATTTTTTTAAGGGGTTACATCGTTAAAATTGTAAAAAATAAACTTTTAAACTCTTAACTCTAAAGCTGGATTGTTAACCCAATAAAAACACACAGAAAATCTTTCCGAATTAAAATAAGTGTATTTTAGACTTAGTTATGATGGATTTCAAATTAGACTGATCCCCTAAAAATTCGGCCTCCTAAAATTGTGAATTTTCATCATTTTGTTAACTTACAAATAAAAACTATTTACTAATAAGTATAAAGTCAAGTAGGAATAGTTACTGTATAAATCAGTGTTATCCCTGTAGGTTTAATCTATTTTACTTGAAAAATTCCATTTAAATCTGATAATTTTTACCACGAAGAAAGCCATTTATTACCATTTGTTGTGAGATCACAACATCTTGAATTTATAATTGAGCAATTCCCTATAAAAACACCTTTCAGGATCCCATCCTAACACACTCTTCCCAATTAAGTTGGCGAAAAAACGCAATTTGCCTTTTATTTTTGGTAATTTCACACGCCCACCCTCGCCGCAGGAGGACCAGCGAAGGACCTGCTCCCAGCAGCCGGCACAATCGGGCTGCTAATGAGCGAATAAAGACATCCCGAGGCAGCATCCGAGGACCAGCTCTGGTCAAGTGGAACCCCGTTGCGGTTCGTCGGGCGAAGGGAAACCATAAAAAATGCAATGCAGACTAAGACAAAGGACTTATTAGATGGAAATAAAGAGCGCACAATGCGCCAGCAGCCCGAAAGGTGTCAAAATCAACAATTTTCCAGCCTGCAAACAATTCCCCAGAAACCGAGCAGCACAGCGTGATGCAATTTCACCTATTCCCCCGTCCGATACCGATTCCCGATGCCCGAGTTCGGGCGAAAAAAGCAGCAGTTTCACTTTTGTTTCCCCCGTTTTTTATTTTCTTACTTTTCTGACTGTGAAAACAATGGAAAACGTGGCAAATTTCCCTTTGTCCAATTCGATGGATGGAAAATTGTTGAGTAGCAACAAAACAAGACAACAGAAGACCGAAAAAAATTGACTTTAATGATGATGAGTTGGCGTTTAGAGAGTCTGTGCGTTTTCCAGACCCATTTTCCTGGTTTTTTGGCACTCTTCCCTCTCTCTCTGTCCCTCTAAATGTAATTAATTTCTGGCCCCTCGATCGCAGAGCGGTTCCCAGAACCCACCGTCTAGTTTTCATAATTTTCCTCATTTTCCTACCAGAACGATGGCCCGATAATTTGAACGCTTGTAAATCCACGAGACCCCCGAAATTATGATGGATCGACATCAACTCTTTTGTGGCTGCCTTTTCACGCGTCGGAAAATTCGGAATTTGGTAGCTGACTGACAGCGGCTCTCGGGGGCGTTAAGAGAGTTCGATTTCCCGGAAAAACTACAGCGGAGGAGCCCAAATCCTAATCCCATTTTGGAGAAAAGGGTGCGCGAAGGATCTCCTCGGATCAATTTGGTATTTCGGGCACGGCACAACGGAGCCAATCAAGTGGGGAATATATTCCGAATTACCGCACAGCCATAAAATCATATTAAAACACAATTTCTCGGTGCGGTGCAACATCGTAAAACATTTATATCTAATCCTTGACAATCATAAAAATTACACAAACGACATGGATACGCAGCGCAGGAAAAATTCTGACAAAGCCAAAGTGCCAGCGGCAAAGGGAAATGTTTAAAATGTAGGAAAAGTGCTCGAGAAAATAACGAGGGCCGGCGAGCGGTGCGGAGAAAGCGAATAAACAGTAGTCAGGGAAATGTCATAAAAATGTCCAACTCCTACTTGGAACTACTGCTCCTCACCCCTTCAAAAGTATGCACAGAGAGAAAATTTTGTAGTATTATTAAAGTTGTAAGAAATTTGTTTCTTAAGTTATCTATCATATATTTTTAAAAGTTCTTCTTTAAGTGTCTAAATTTTTCCCAGTGCACTTAGTACGTGTATGTGCAAAACAGTGGAAAATAGTGGAAAGCCATCCCAGAATCGCCTCGGATTTTTATGACACTTTCCGTAACGGGCACTCGAGCGTGTCGTCGTCCAGCCGAAAGGACAGACAATCCTTTGACTCGACTCGCAACAACCAGCGAGCATAAAAAATATAGTAGTAGTTGCCGAAATAAAATCAACGTAATGTTTATGACTTTTCACCGGTACCCAGCTCCAGCTCCTGCTCCTGCTCCTGCTCCAGTGTTCCTCCTCCTTTGACCTGGCTGTATCCGTGCCGAGCCTTGTCCGCCGGTTGACACTTTCGTTTCGGTTATTTTATTTTTTTTATTTGGCTGACAGGCACTTTTGTCCGTGTGTCATTATCGTTTTGCCAGGGATCCGGGCAACGCGGCGAGATTTATGAGCAGGCGGCATGATATGATTAGATCGGTATGAGATAAGTCCTTCTGAGGCCATAACTCCTTAGATTTGGGCCGCAGATAGTGCAGTTCATAAAAAAGCAAGTATTCGGTTTGATTTGTAATCTCTTTTATGAAGCATTCAATTAATAGAATAGATATAGAAATGTCAACTTGGATAATTATGGGTTCAGACGGAAGATAGTTCTATTCGAAATTATATATATTTTAATTAAATAATAATATTTTAAGCTTGTATCTTAGGACTTGTATAATTCAGTTCTTATTAGTTTATGACTAAAGAAATTAACATGTCTGGGATTTATTATTCCGCTGCTAAGTAGATTCCTTAGCTTGTAGAATGCTCTTAAAATTCCGTAGCTTAGCAAGCCTAAAATCCTCGAGATCATCTTAGAACCGCGCTTCAGTAACCACCAGAGAACTCTGGAGAGATAGAGATAACGTATTCCACCTTCACCTCCACCTTCATACTCCTCCATCAACCCGATGGCCAAGCCAATTACTCTTCTCATCCTTATCGCAGATCTCTCCCCGAAACTTCCCCCAATAAACACTTTATAAATTACACGCCTCCCACACTTGTCCGTCGCGTATCCAAACTAATGATGACAGCCAATAAAAAATTCCAACAAATGTGTAAATTTGTGGAAATGCATGAAAATGGGGAAAAACAAAAACGGGAATTTCATAAAAATGTAAATTTCGAGAAAGGCGGCGGAATGGTGGAGGGAACTCGGCTGTAGGGACACGCGGACATGGTCGGATGACTGGAAGGGAGGTTTGTGTTCCACAACAAATGAAATAAATTTGTGCATGTAACTTGAAAATGTCGTTGCTGCCAAAAAAAAAAGAGAAGCAAAAAAAAAAGGAAAGTGGAAATGGGTATTTGTCAGGACCTGGGGAATGGGAAGGCGCAATTGCCGGGGGTTGGCTGTCGAGGCGGGGTGCCCGGGCAGATGACTCAATTTACACGCAACGAGCTCTGTAAATTGCGCCTCATTTCGCCAGCGACTCCTTCCTTCCTGGCAGTTGTGCAAATGTCAAATGTAAAAATGGAATGGATATCCCAGATTTCCTTCCTCCGCGACAGAAGGCACCCAGGGATGAGGATGCTGCCCTGACTCGGCTACAAATTGCCAAACCTAATAAAAGCGAAATTAGCTGGCAAAAGGCAGGAGGGTTGATTTCTGAGCTGTCCTTCAGATAGGGGAGCTTAATTCAGCGGATATGTGCCATAAATTAAAATGAATTAATTGGCCGTGACTTGACTTATAGCATTTGTTGAATTTTTTTTCTATATTTATATCTCCATCTTAAGTTTAACATCAATATAAAGTGTTTAGGTTTTTATACCCTTGCAGGGTATTATAACTTCAGTCAAAAGTGTGGAACAAAGTGAAGGAGGCATTTCTAACCATATAAAGTATATATATTCTTGATCAGCATCAAAAACCGAGTCGATTTAGCCATGTCCGAATGTCCGTTTCTACGCACCCTAAGTCCCTCAGTTTTGAAGCTATCTGAATAAAACTTTTTAGATAGTCTTCTGCTTACTCTCACTACTATATAAGTCGGAACTGGCTTAATCGGTTAACTATATCATATAGCTGCCTTAAAACCATCCCTAAGCTTGTAGAAAAAATTATAACTTCACCATTGTTTAACATATCTTGATCTTTTGTCGGTTGTAAGCTTTATTTAATTTTATAGAATTTCGGATTTAATTTTATAGAAATCGGATAACTATATCAAATATTTACCATAGGAACGATCGGGAAATATTTAGAAAACAAATTGTATTTTTGTCAGTTTTCAAAATATTTGTGTTCTACTTTGAGACACAAGCATTTAATATTAATTCAGAATTTTGTTTTTAATTTTATAAAAATCGGACGACATCATATTGCTGCCATAGAGGAGGATAAGTAAATGTGGGGGAAAGTTACATTTTACTTTACATGTAAAATATGTAAAAAAAAATGTAAAACTGTAAAAATAAAATGAATATGAAAATAATTCCTATTATATTAGACAGGGATAGATTATAATTGATCCAATAGCAATCTGCAAGGGTATACAAACTTCGCCGCGCCGAAGTTAGCTTTCTAACTTGTTTCCTTTAATTTAGAGCGCCAAATTTCTATTGTATCAATTTCAAGGCTTTCTCGATATAATGGTAACTTGAGCTGAGTTTCTTCTAAAGAATTACTGATTTCCTCTAAATACCCCCTGTCGTAAAAATAACTTCATAAACTCAATTAAGACAGTTTTTCTTCAGAAAGAATGTCGCAAATCAGAAAAAATAGTTTTGCAGATCATTAAAACTCCTTCTCGGGTAGTTCCTACCTCTTTGAACTACTAGAGTTTCACACGACTCCGAGTGAGCAAGGGCTTTGATCTATCACACGCATTGCTTCCTCCTTCCTTCTGCAACTAATCCCCCGAGAATCACGCATAAATCACACGCACACACACACACACAGCCCCCCCCCCAGTGCTCCAGGACAGGAAGTGCAATGCATTTCTTTGTATGCTCACACACCTGTCATACAGTCTCTCGGCAGTCGCACGGACCGATTAAATGAATCTAATGAAAGTTCTAATATTTGAACGTACATATATAGTCTGCGGCTCGCTATCAACCTTTACATTTTATCCCCTCTTTCCCTGCCCAGTTGGCAACTAAAGTCAGCTTCGAGTGTAAATAAGGCTAGAAACAGCAGCCGCAGCAAATGAACGCCTTCATTGGAAAAATGCAGAGGCGATGACGAGTTGTGTTGCCTTGCCTTGCCTTTTGCTTAAACTTAGCTTCAGCTTTATGTTTTCTCTATTTTTCCAAGCTGTCTGCTGGCTTCCTTGTTTCTTTTTTCTGCAGTGCTCCAGAGTGACTCCGAGTGGCGACCTGCTCCGCGTTGTGTGAGAGATAATGACGGAGAGCCGCGCGGTGCCGCCGTCGCCATTAAACGAGTCGACTCTGCAGAATTCTCCCAGCCCCGTTGGACTTGGCTTGGCCAAAAGCCGCTAGTAGTTTTGCACTAAATGGAGTGCGCAGATCGGCGGTAAAGACACTTGGACGGACCCGAATCCGAATTCGAATCCGAACCTGAAGCCAGCTGTGCGCGAGTACGGTGTCAGGGCCTTATATAACAAACGGCCAACAGAACGCAAGAGCCAAGCTGATCTGCTGATTTGCATCGAATTCGAGGCAACGAAAGTGAAGTTTTTTGCTCACGCAGCGTGATAACTTAGAAAAGAAGTCAATCAATTTATATTTTAGGTTTTTATAAGTTTAATAATCTTTGATTTGCACTATATCAGACTTTGCAGGCGGCATTCCGACCCTATGAATTATTCTTGATCAGCATCACCAGTCGATCTAGCTAAGTCTGTCAGACCAATTATACGCCAACTAGTCTCTCAGTTTTTAACCTGTCTGAATGAAACTTTGCAGATTGTCTTCTATATGGTCTCAATCGTATATAAGTCTGGATGGGCTAGAGCAGACTACTAAATCATATAGCTGCCATAGAAACGACTCGAAGTTTTTTAGAAACAAGAAAGGAAGTTAACTGTGGCATGCCGAAGTTTTTATACTCTTGAAGATTTCAATTGTATCAATTGTAATCTATCCCTATCTAATTAAAAATAAATTACTTTCATATTCATTTTATTTTTACAGTTTTAAATTTTTTACATGTAAAGTAAATTTTTTTTTCCTCATTTACCGATTATTTGTATGGCAGCTATATGATATAGTCGTCCGATTCTTATGAAATTAAAAATGAAATTCTAAAAAGGTAATAAAATGCTCGTATCTCAAAGAAGAAAATTTTGAAATCAAATACAAATCTCATAGTCGAGAGTTAATTAATTTATGTTAAAAAACGGTAAAGTTATAATTATTTTCTAAAAGTTATCGTCTATGGCTGATATATGATATAGTTGACTGAACTGGCTCGTGCCGACTTATATACGAGTGAGAGTATAAAGAAGACTATCTGCAGGACTAGTTTGCGTACCATCGAACAGACAAACATGGCTAAATCGACTTGGCTGCTGAAAAACCCCAAATAATTATATACAAAAAGGGCCCAACAAAACAGATTAATGGATGCTGCCTACTCTATTGTTGGTCTGGGATATATGATGCCTATAATTGATCACTGATTTGCCCCTTGAAGCGTATTTTCCATAAACAAAGTGGCAGGTGAAATTTTCCAAGCCCCAGGGGGATTTATTCGTGCGTTAAGTCTTAGTTTATTCAGTGTTTTTTTTTTATAGTTTTTAAGATGCAGATTCGTGTGTGTACACACGAAAGCGTTTTCCAGTTTAATTGGCGTTAAATTATAATTATGATTAAGTGAAGAGCACCTCAGAGAGTTCTTTGATTTCTGCGCGCAGCTCAGGGCCAACCTGCAGCTACGTGGAGAATAAGAGTAAAGTGCGAAAAACGGGGATTAATACAATAACAGACAGACGTAGGGGTGGGGAGGGAACAAATGGGGTTACACATACGCAAAAATCGTTGTAATGCCCCCAATGAATTTATCTTTGACCGAGTTGTGGCGACGCTGTAATGTGTGATGTTGTTTCTGTTGCTGCTGCTGGAGCAGATAGTAATGTAAGTTGCTATAGAGATGTGGCTTGTGTTTTGCCTGCTGTTGCTGATGATGTTGCTGAGTCTTCTGCTGCTGCAGTGTGGCTGTTGTTGCTGCCGTGGTTCTAATTGAAAACGACATGGAACAGCCAAGTTTGGAGGGTTGCGAACGCGAGGATTGACTGGGAACAACAGGGGAATTCGAGGGTGAAACGCACTTCCGAAGAGTGGAAAAGATTAGGGACGAAGAGGAGCTGGGGGATGAGGAGGTCAAAGTGGATGGTGAACTGGCTATCGATGACGCTGTGTCTGCAGCTGTGTCTCTGGGTACATACAACATCTGATCCTGCTGATGCTGAAGAGATCTCTGCTGTGGCGTCTCGTAAATGGGTCCAGCCTTGGGCAATTGCAACACCAGCTTCTCGTGCTCATGGTAGCGCTGTTGGTGGTAGTGATGGTACATGGGATGACGGTAATCCAGCAGGTCCAGCTCCTGCAGCTCCTCTAAGCTATAATACTCCGACTTTCCGCCGCCAACGGAAGGTGGCATCTTGTGATGCATACTCTGACTGCGACGGATTAGCAGCTCTCCTGGTGGAGCTGGAGCCACCTGGAACTCACACATCCCGTTGCCGCTGGGATGCAGCTGCTGCTGTTGATGGTGGTATGCTAAAATCGGTGAGGAGTTCGAGACATTGGTCGGCTTCTTGCTGGTGAACGAGGTCTTGGCATAGAGCTTCTTCATGGTCATTAACCGTTGGTCAATATTTGCAGAGGCGTCACACACACACTAAACAGATCCCACGATCGATTCCACTCGGCAATGTCGTCGCAATGTTTGCCTAGGCTATATCGAATCACTGCCCACTGAATCA
Organism: Drosophila watanabei; assembly: GCA_008042575.1. Classification (NCBI taxonomy): domain Eukaryota; kingdom Metazoa; phylum Arthropoda; class Insecta; order Diptera; family Drosophilidae; genus Drosophila; species Drosophila watanabei. The sequence continues at coordinate 42,381 of VNJS01003166.1, read as the reverse complement.
CACTGCGAACTGCGATCTGCCTTTCTCGTACTCTGCTCTGCTCACGTCCGTTCGCACTCAAAACCCGCTAGAGACTGAAGCCGAGAGCCAAAGATCCAGACCGAGATCGAGACGGGTCTGAGACCGAAACGATCTCCGGCTCGAGGCCAAGACAAACAAAGCCCGAATGAGCAAGCGAAAACGTGAGCGAACAAGTGAGAATGTAAGCTGCTGCTCCACGATCTCCCTTGCTCTTTCTCTCTCTTTCTCGCTGGCTTGTTTGGCGGTTCGTCTAAAAGGCAAATAATTACACTTAAAAATCAAAGAAATAATGAGAAATGAGATGTGTGATGATGCTTAGGAACATGAGCTGACTCCCGAGATGAGAACCGAGTATAATGGCAGGTAGACCTAGTAGATGGAGCTGAACCTGCCTCACAACTCGGGGGTCGCCACGGAAGATTTTTAAATGCCATGACAGTTAAAAGGGGAAGCTACAGGCTAGGGGAACTATTAAACAAAACACTCTTCATCAAATATCTACCAAATGGGAAGATGGATTTAAAGTCTTAAGTGACTTTGTAGAAGGAGATTCCTTTAGAGAGCTTGCAGATGGTTTTGAAGTTTTTTATTTGTGATTTTACAATGTTTCTTTGCATTTTGTATCAGGTTTAAGCTATTTTTCTTGTAATTTAACTACGATGTACTTATTTCAATCGAAATTGTATAGATTTGAAACAAGAATTTATAAATACAGTTTCAATATATTTCTGAGAAATCATTAAATTTAACCGCTCTTACAGCTATTTATCGAGTTTAAATATAACCTAATCGTAGTTTCCAAGTATACTGAGGCAGAGTAACCCCAGATAAACGCTCAAACGTACTAAGTAAGGCTTGGGGCCTTATTTTTGTTGCTGCTGGCAAGTTTACTGCAACAAAAAAACTGCATCAACGTCGTCTCGTGAGCGTCGCTTTAACCCGTCTATCCGTCCATCTCTCACTTAGTCATTCGGTCATTCTGTGATTCAGTGAGTTTCGTCCGTCCATCAAGCCGGCAGTGTGATAATTACTTAAGAAACGAGCTCAATAATTTATATTTCCCCTTCTAGTGACTCTTACAAGTATTTTTTCATGCTCCCAGCCTCGCTATATTCTCTCTATTTCAACTGTTCTTGGCGGAGGACTTGAGCGGTTAAGAGCGCCGTTGTGCACAGCTTGTGGCATGTTATGAAAAATGCATATATAACAAGAAAAGGAAGCTAGCTTCGGCGCCCCGAAGTTTGTATACCCCTGCAGTTTGCAATTGGTAATTAACCAATTATTCTATCCATTGCCAACATAAAATGAATTATACAAATATATATTATGTCTTCATATTTATATTATTCTTAAAGTTTTTTTTTATTTATCTTGCCTATTTTACAGAGTATAAAGAAGAGTATACAAAAAGTTTAATTTAAATAGCTTCCAAACTGAGGCACTAGTTTGCGTAGAAACAGACAGGCGGACGCACGGACATAGCTTGATCAACTCGACTGCTGATGCTAATCAAGAATATATATATTTTATAGGGTGGAGATGACTGCGTTGCAAACTTCTTACTAAAATTTTAGTACCTAGCAAGGGTATACAAATTGGTAAGTCTCAACGATTTTATAGCGCTCAGTTTGGAGTTTTGTTATGCTTCAGCCAGCAATTCCTAAATGTAATTTCCAATTAACATTATTGTGGTCCATTGTAAGTGGTTGTAGTGCTGCTCGCTGGCGGTTCACCGATCTCTGATTATCGTCTAGCTTTAATGGTTCTGTCAGAAAGTTTCAATTCGGTTGAGTTGTGGTCCAGAGAGCGTGTGCCGCGGCTTAAATGATTTGGTAACTAAAAAATGTATCTCTGGTTTCTGGCGGCGAGTACCCATAATCCATGTGTACCCGCAGGCAGACAGACAGAAAAAACGGAAAATAAGAATGAAAACAAACAGAGCCCACACATGAGCAATCACAAAGTAGGTTGCCAAGCACGGAATCGGAGTCAGAGTCAGGAGCCCCAACACGGTTTGGGCAAACACCAAGAAGTGCTCAGTCTGTGGGAGAGAAGGGGCTGTCCCAATCAATATCGAATATCACTAAGCGATAAACTCGTCAAGAAGAGGGAGGAGTGCTTCCTGCTGGTGCTACACTGAGACAATATCAGCTTACTTAATTACATTTAGTTAAAAAAACAAGAATAAAAGCTAACTTCTGCGGACTGAAGTATTCCCTTGAAGATTGCATTTGGATCATTAATTATCTATCCATATCTAATATAACTGAATATTGGTATATTAAATGAAATATTTTTCATTAAAATCAAAACTCTGCAGCAATATAAAACAAGAAAGGAAGCTAACTTTGCCATGCTGAAGTTTGTATATTGTATATTGCGATTGGAGCATTGATTATCAATCCATACCTTATATAATATGAATTAGTTTAATATTCTTATTATTTTTACAAAACTCTACATGTAAAAGTTTTACATTTTCCCCCACATTTACTGATCGATCTAATATGAGTTATCCAATTTTTATAAAATTAAAAACGAAATTAAATCAATTAATTTAAATTAAATTATTGTATCTCAAAGTAGATATAAATATGTTGAAAACTCAAAAGCTTATAACCGAGAATAGGTCAAAATATGAAAAAAAAAAAAAAACAGCGGTGAAGTTATAAATTTTTTTTCTACAAATTTAGAATTGTTTCAGAAGCAACTATGACAACTATCGGTTATGCGCTTTATATATTGTTTCAGATTTGTTTATTTAATTTTATAATAATCGGACTACTATATAGCTTCCATATAAACGATCGGTAAATGAGGAGAAAAATTACATTTTACTTCACAGGTAAAAATTTAAAACTATAAAAATAAAATGAATATGAAAGTAGTTGATATTATATTATATAGGGATAGATTATGATTGATCCAATTGCAATCTGCAAGGGTATACAAGCTTCGGCGTGCCGGCGTGTTAGCGTCCATTCTTTTATAGATTTTCTCTCCTCGAAATTCAATTCGATTAATGCACTTGATAAGGCGGCAATTACGGGTCAAGAATAAATAGAATTACAAGCACTTTAAACTGATGAATGCAATTATTGAACTGGCGCCAGATGCACTTCAGTCCTCACCTTAGAAGACTCCTCCCGCGCGGTTCCGTGGGACAAATGTTACCCATTGAGCTGCGATCCCGAACTAGACAAATTCAAAAGGAAAAGCTGCGCAGAAATTAAGTTTAAAGCACTCGCAGCAGTGCCACCGGATTTCCTTGGAGACAGCAATTTAATGATGACACACCCAAAAGGTAGAATAAGTCCAACAAAAAATAATATAAAACGCAAACTTGCAGCGTTTTTGCTTATTCACAATTCATTTATATAGCGAGGGAGGTTGGTTTTACCAGCATTTCAGTGAACAAAATCCCCAAATGGCAGGCCTGCCGTCGGCCGCACCCCAGCTTTTAGACCAAACAAATTATGGGGATTAATAAAGGAAACGAGGAGCTCCTTGCTGTGCCACTTCCTCGAAAATTAAGGCCCTCTCCCCCACGGGGGAAACTGGGCTTGTGTTTGCCATAAATATGTAGGAAAATTAGGGGACTCTACGGAAGACTTATAGATTTCACAGTAATAAATTTTCAGAGGTGTCAGGTTAACTAATTTATAGAAAATTAGGACGTGAAATTGATTTTAATTCGGTGATAAAACCTATTACGAGTTTAAATAAAGTGTAGATTAATAAACTAATTTATCAGGAAGTCAATGTTAGTATTGAAGCTTGATATACACGAATGAAGGAATTTGTATGGTAGCTTTGCCATTTATTCATTTATTCTAAGGTGACAAATATAAATTCAGAAGGAGAATGTGAAGGTTTCTCTCGGGAGAAACTGTGAGTTGAACTCAATTTGAATGAAAGACAGAAAATTGTCGTTTGCCTAATTGAAATGTCCTTCACCGGCGATTGACAAAAGCAACAGCATGTGTATGGCAGATATCAGTACGCAAGTTGTACCTATTGATTGTCTGGTATGCGGTGTAAACTTACGTCATTGCAATTTGGTTTCGGTTGTTTGTATAGCTGCTTCTTCAGCTTGTTTTTGTGGCTATACTTCTTGGGGTTTTTCTCGCTCTCTTTCTGCTGTGGAGAAAATTCACTTCCAGAGTTTCCTTCTTTTCGACGGAGGGCGGGTGTATGAGATCTGCAACAGACAGGAAGCAGGTGAAAAGGTACAGTGCATATATGTGAAAGTTAGAAATAGAGATACAAATACATTTAAGAGAAAGCACAAATTTGTATGTCTCAAAGATACCAGTCCACGATTTTTGGTTTAAAAATTTCCGCTAAAAGGAAGCAACAAATACGAGGGTCTTGTCCAATGTAGTCAAAGCCTTTTTCAATCCTTTCTCCTTAGATGCTTTATTTTCAGATCTATTCAAATTACCCTTGTTCGTGCACCTTTTTTCTTGACTCAATGACTATGAACTGATGTTGGCCAAAAGCATATTTTATGATGCATTTTCTTGGAAAGCCAGAGAGAAGAACAGGTCAATTAAGAGAAGTAATAAACTTTGGTCTGTGAATCGATTAGAGTTTGGGAACAATGAGTATTGCTAAAAAAAAAAAATATTGTGAAGACGCCAGCCAATAAATAACCACGGCCAGCGGCCAACACCAGGGCCCTGAAAGCTTGGCTGATGTATTAAGAACTGTCGTTGTTTTCAAACCAAAACTGTAACAAGTTTTTGGGCTTACGATGATAATAAATACAATTAAAATGAAAGAAGCAGAAGCTTGAAGGCCTATGCATTCGCATTTCTACAGAGGAAAATCAGGTCACTCAGCGTTCTAAAGATCTGGGATGCCCCTCGCGGCCACGCCCCGCGGCTTCATCTTGAGCCAAAGAATGTTGACCTAGTTGGCCCCAACCCTTCCCCTGCTTACGTCATAGAGTTCCGCCTGGAAAGCCTTCATCAAAAAGCACGCACTTGTAGTTTTATTTATTTTCCCCTTTTTTTAGTGGTGAAGCCGGAAATGTGGTTGGTTGTCGGTGCAACATTGCAGCAGGCGGATTGTGACTTTTTTTAATTGAAAAATACCACTACCAGTGATTGGAGTTACGAGTTAATTTTCGCATATTACGAAAAACAAAATAAATCCTGCTAAAGCCATTGAAGGACAACGACTCTACGCCTAGGGATGGGTTCCTAGGGGTTAAAAGAGAGAGCAAAAATTAAAAGCAAGTGAAATATTTGGCACTCCGGCGAAAATAAAGGGAGGTTCGGACAGAGAGAGAGCAGAGAGAAATAGAGACAAGGGGTGGTGATACGCAATGGGACATCAACCCCTGGCCAAGAGCTTGCACTTTGGAAAGGCTCTGCTAAGGGGCGGAAGTTCTTCAAGGGATCAAAGTGTTTGTTTTTCCAAGGCTTTGTCAACGATGTCAGTTCAAGTTTCAAAGTTTTAACTACCTGAAGGGTATCAAAACATAAAGTGTATGTTTTGTTTTATAATTGCAAACAAGATTTCTGTACTTAATATCAATAAATATGAATATGCATATCTGGCCTAGTTAGTGGGTTAGGAGTTGACTCATTTCCAAACTTGCGTGTTGTTAACAACTTGTCATGAGAAGCGAAACCACACTTCTTTTAACAGGTGAGGCCGCAGTTCGTTGAGTCAACGCTCCTCGGGGGTCCTACCGCCGTGTATATAGTTTCAAACATGGAAAAAATAAAGAATGCAGTGCCTGAGATAAAGCCCTATACTTTGGGGGTACAATTTTTTTCATAAAACTTGTATAATTTATCCCAAACACGGTCTTTAAAAGAGCACAAAAATTAAAGTAATTAAAATAAAATCTCAATATAATTGATGTTAAGCCTGTAGTGTTAACTAAAAGTATCCGGCTATTCCCAGTGCACCCCACCCATTGTTTTCATTTGCAGCCCATAAAAGTCGTAGCAAATCCTCATTAAGTCTAGCTAACTTTATCCTTGCCCCAAAAAGAGATTAAAAAAAAGAGAAAAAAGAACCCCCTTTTCATTGTTGTGCCCCTCGTTTTATGCGGTAATTTCTGCTGTCTCCTCGGCGGCTGCATTTCGTGGCCCCGAAGGGAGTTGTTCCCGGACTCCGCTCAACTCCTCCCTAGTAACTGGCTACTGCTTACTGGTTTTAGGGCCTGGCTTTGTCAACGCCCCCGAGTAGAAACAGGAACCTGACCGGTGCCTTGTGGGACCTGTGCATGACACACGTGTTGGCCGAATAGAATTACGGCACAATTTGTGTGCTTATTTGGGACGCCCTTTTTCAGTACCTGTGATCTATTTGTGCTGAAAGATTTAATTGATCGATTTGCGAAAGAACGGGGCGATAACCAATGGCCCTAGAGAGATGTGTAATCCATAAATTGGATATTCTTGTGTAGATGGGAAACTACTGTGGAGTCCCCTGTGTTGACCTGAATTCCCAGGCATATCAAACAACGTGGCTAGCCAAGCGGCAAGTCACCATCCGACCATAATCATGATCTTCGTCTTGTCTTCTCTTCTCAGCTCTTTATGTATTTCGCCTTCGGCAGTAGCTGCAAATTAAAAATAAATCTTCTTTACAAGATATAAACTTTGCTCAAGTTTTTGAGCTAAGCTATGCATGTTTTTCTTCTGGGTCACTGACTTTCGATTGTGGGCGTGGTCCCAAATAAACCCTAGACAGTTGTCTGTCTTTTTAGCTCATTTCGTGGATCGATCTCCGGTCTGATTCGTAGCGGAACTCCTTACGAAGAGTGGGGCCAGTTCAGCGTTTTGCTTCAAAGCTTAAAATTAATGGAGCGCGGAAAATTTTTCTTGCTTTTTATACCCTTGCAGGGTATTATAATTTCAGCCAGAAGTTTGCAACGCAGTGGTGGAGTCATTTCTGACCCTATAAAGTATATATTTTCTTGATCACTATGAACAGCCGAGTCGATCTAGCCATGTCCGCCTGTCCGTCCGTCTGTCCGATTATACGCAAACTAGTCCCTCAGTTTTGAAGCTATCTGAATGAAACTTTGCAGGTAGTCTTTTATATACTCTCACTCGTACATAAGTCGGAACGGGCCAGATCGGACAACTATATCATATAGCTGCCATACGATCCGTAAATTTGTAGAAAAAAAAATTATGACTTCACTGTTTTTTAACATATCTTGATCAGCTCTTGGTTATAAACTTGATATATTATTTTAGATTTTCAGATTTAATTTTATAAAAATAATAATTTTATATATCATATAGCTGCCATAGGAACGGTCAGGAAATTTATAGAAAAAAAATTATAACTTCTTCAGTTTTCAACATAACTTTTTCTACTTTGAGATACAAACATTATATATTATTTTAGAATTTTGTTGTAAATTTCCAATCGGACCACTATATCACATAGCTGCCATACAAACGATCGGCAAATGTGAAGGAAAAAAAAAATATTTTACTTTACATGTAAATAATGTAAAAAAATTTTTAACAAAAAAAAAAAATACAAAAGTAATTCAAATTATATTATATTGGGATAGATTATAATTTATACAATTGGAATCTGCAAGGGTATACAAACTTCGGCGTGCCGAAGTTAGCTTCCTTTCTTGTTGTTTTTCTCGTTAGCGATAATTATTGAATAATGTTTCAATTGTTGCCGTCATGCTGCGGAAATTGTGTTCTTCAGCTGATAAAAACAAAAGAAGAAAAGCCAACACAGAATGAAGTCAGACATTTCCCACTACAAAGGCAAACTCCATTAAATTACTTTACTGTCACTGGCACAATGGAGTGTGTGTGGTGTGTCCACAATTTCTGTGAGAATGCAACACCAACCGCCTCCTCTTTTTCTTCCACTTCCCTTTCCAGATTTCAACGCTTTTCCCCTCGTTTTCCATCACTTTTCAATAATCCGCTGTCAGAGCACAAAGTTCAAGTGAGGAGCATCATAAAAATATCATAAACATAATTTAATCTAAGGGAAAGGAGGAAGTGAGGAGCTGGGTTTAGCAGGCCAAAGTTTTTATACCCTTGCAGATTGTAACTTTATCGTAAATACTATCCATATCCATACAGTCTTGCCGAAGTTAGCCTCTTTCTTGTTTTTTCTTAAAAAGACCTGATCGTTCAATTGGCAGCTATATGATATAGTTTCAAAACTGATCTACTCTACTTTTGAAGCTGATTTATTATAGGGACAGAAATGCCTCCTTCACTGCGTTGAAAACTTCTGACTAAAATTGTAATACCCTGCAAGGGTAAACGGAAAATTTGTTTCTTTTACGAAAAATTATGGCATAATCGAAATTTTGATTTTCCAAAGTTGCCCTGCTAACTTGATGGAGCTCCAAGTTTAAAACTATTATCTTATAGTAACAAAGTTACGAACTTTTCACATATATATATGATATATGTGAAAAGTATTGTATAATAAAATATATATATATAAGAAATTGAATTCTAAACCGTTATATTACAATCATATCTATAAGAAAAAATTAATTAAAAAGATGCATATCGATTAATATAACTTTATAAATTCAAAGCTAAACCCCTATAAAGGGTATTGCAAAGCAGCAGAAAAGTGAGACAAAAAGAGAAAAAAGGATGGGGAAAAAGTCACTGCAATTGAGCGAGAAATAAGAATAGAAGCAGAACGGGAAGGCAGCCAGAGCCAAAAAAAGAGTTCAAGTTACACAAATTGTCCAGGAAGATTGGAATGTGTGAAGGGTATACAGAACGAAATGGAATACCTTTTTAGAGAAAGAGAGGGCTATAAAAAAGAGCAACGCATACCTGTAGGCCATTCCCCCAAACCACTCAAGAACCATTTTTAAAAACTGCAGAAAATAAAATCAAAAATTGAAGTTTAGTGGAAGCTTTTAGCTGAAAACAAATCCCAGGCTACTTTTCACTTCCCTCCTTTTCCAATGTATGGTGTTTTTGTTTTTCCTCTTTTTTTCTCCTTGCGTTGGAGCTGGAAACTTCAGACTTGAAGACCGAACGAGAGCGAGAGAGGCCGGAAGCACTTCAAGTGCTTGCAATTCCATTGAGCAAAGTGCGGGGCCCAGGGAGCTGTGTATGTATATAAAAACAAAAACAAAGCAACAAAATAAAGGGGCTAAGGGGAACGGATCGACTTTGCAATCAGCTTTGCTTGCAACTTGGACGCAATTTGAATTCGGTTTCCATGACCGCCGAGCGCTGAAAAAAACGCCAGCAATAAGGCATATCAGTCCCACAATAATTATGTTCCCCTAGCGAAGCAATTTTAAGTTGGATTGAATAATATACACAGTGAAACTTCCCTGGGGTGTATTTTAATGAAGCATTGACGACATATTTAAGATTGCGCTAAATTTTAAATATAATCTTGAATTAGGGAGGCTTATTAAAGCCATCTCTTAAAGTTTCTTGTTATATGTTTAGCAAAAAAAAAAACGTTAATAATATTTTTATAAAAATAAATATTTCTGTAGGATGAGCTTTTTTTAAGGGAATTTGCTGTGCCTCAGAGGTTTAGTAATTTTTCCCTTTATATTTGATGTCGTTTTATCAGTGGAGAGCACTTCCCGTTTCCGAGGCTAGTATTCGATAATACTTTATCTTCAATGTTCTCTGAGGTCTGGAGTAGGATTTTGCCCCATCAAATTGCCCTCAAACAAAAATTCAATGAATTATGGGTTTCTGGGAAGTGTGAAACCCAAAACTTTTGTGATTTTAAAGACGGCTGATCTGCACATTTTTTATGATAGATTTTCACATCATAATTTACCTTGAAAAAGAAAACAACAACAACAACAACAAAAAAACATTTCTTATTTCTTTATATTACTTTTCAAAAGTATAGACAAAATATATTCTTTGTGTTATTGGGTTTCTTTTGCTTTTTTTTGGTAAAATGTGTCTATTACAGATAAAGCTTCCTCCCCTCACTCAGCTCACTAACTTCTCACCCAAAACAATTGTAAATTAGCTGCAGACATCGTAATGTTGTTTTAATTAATCTGGAACTCGTAGAAATTATATGAGCTCCGCATATATAAGGCACTTCATCTGCACACAAACAGGGGTTTGAGATAGATATAAGCAGCGTTTGTATTTGTATGTGTATATCAAACCAAGCGTTAGAGCGTGAAGCAGTCAAGAGTATGAAGAATAAAAGGAGGAGCCCACTACTGGAGGCTACTAGCTTGCCGTTTTCTGTCTATGTTTTTTGTGGCAAAATATCTAGGCCGTAAAAAATGGTTAAACGCCAGAGCAATTACCAGGCCAAACAACTCGAGGAAAGAGACGAGACTGAGAACGTGGTTAAGTACGAAGTGTGGCGGTGTCCATGGCCAAGTACAATGAAGCTACTGAAACTGGTTAAAATGTATATGCTAAAGAATCTCGTAAATAAGCCGGAACGAGCCGGATCGGTCATATTTCATATAGAACCGATCCGTAAATTTTAAGGAAAAAAATTAAAACTGTATTATTTCAGAATTTCGGTTTTAGTTTTATAAAAATTTGACTGTATCGCAAAGCTATCATATGAAAGACCGGTAAAAGTTAAGAGAAATGTAAAACTGTAAATATAATATAAAGATGACAGTATTCATATGACTAAATTATAAATGATCCAATGGCAATCTGCAAGGGTAGCCGAAGTTAGCTTTGTGTCTTGTTCTATTTTATTTTTTACCACTCACATTTTAGGTGGTTTAATTTTTTTTTGCTAAAATTTGTTCTGTAATTCTCCAGAGACTGAAGACAATGAAAGCTGCCCACTTAAGTAAAATTTTTACTGTTTTATCTACATTATATACATATAAATGCCACATATGTATATGCAGCACTCGGAATCGTCATGTACATATGTATATGCACTTGTGTGCTGTCGCGCATACACAAACTTGTACATTTTGTCTGAGAACGAAATGGTTCAAGTTTAATCTACATTAGTTAGCTGATGATTTTCCATGCAAGTGATGGCGATTTTGGAAATGCAAGGAATTCGCACGCGACAAAAACAGAAGTCACTTTTTTAAAAAACAAGCAACAAGGAATATAACTTCGGGACGGCTTAGTTTGTATACCTTTGCAGGTTCAAATTGTATCAATTATAATCGATCCCTATCTAATATTAAATGAATTACTTTCATATTCATTTTATTTATACAGTGTTACATTATTTTTCCATTTTGTTCATGTAAAGTAAAATGTCTGATTTTTATAAAATTGGATATAAAATTCTAAAACAATATATAAAGCTCATAACCGAGAGTTGATCAAGATACTAGGCGGCTGTTGATGCTGACCAAGAATATATATACTTTATAGGGTCGGAAATGCTTCCATTACTGCGTTGCAAACTTCTGGCTGAAATCATAATACTCTGCAGAGTATAAAAATACATGAAAGACGTATATACACTCTAATGAGAAAACCAAAACACGTTCCACACATCCGATTCCGATTGCCGGTCTATGCTTGGTTGGGGATCTATGAATTATGCAGCTGGCATACGGATAAAAAATATATATTTAAGTAATACAGAAAAATTATTGCAATTAGAATTTTATGAAAGTAAATTTTAGAATGGCAAAAATTAAAAATTTTTATAGGAAAAAATATTTAATTTCACTGTTTTTTTTTAATATCTTGATCTATTCGCGGTTGTGATCTTTAAATTGTATTTTAGAATTTTGGATTTAGTTTTATAAAAATCGGGCTGCTACTAGATGCCACAGGAAAGATCCGACAATTTTGTAGAAAAAAAAAATGATTACTTCACTATTTGTATTCTGGGATATAAGCTTTTAATATTATTTATTATATTTTATGAGAATTGGACTACATCATATAGCTGAGATATCACTACTATATCATATAACCGAGAAATTTATAAACAAAGTAATATATTTGCTATTTTTTAACATATCTTCATCTACTCTGCGATATGACCATTTGGTATTTTTATCGAATTTCGTTTTAAATTTCAGAAAAATCCGAAGACTGCACCGCATAGCTTCCAAATAAAAGATTGCTTAATGTGGAAGAAAATGTAAAACGTAAATAAAAAAAAAGTTAAACTAAAAATAATTTAAATACTAAATTATGAATGATCCAGTGGCAATCTGAAAGGGTATACAAACTTTGGCGTGCCAAAGTTAGCTGTTTGAAATATTACCTTCTTTTTTAATGTCCAATGACTGATATTTTTTCTTTCCGTGTGGAAATGATTTATTAAAAAACAGCAAAGCAATTGTCGGGTTCTTGTTGCTATAACCTGTAGTTATAGAGTCATTAGACAAATGAACTGTGTCACGAGCCATTTCCTTGGCCAAGTGGAAGGAAGCTAGCGGTAATCAAGAGAGAGAGAAAGAAATATAAGGGGATTCCGAATTACATGAGAAGAAGGAAGAGAAAACCAACACATCTCAAGATTCCTAGCTTTTCATGTAGGTCCCGCATTTTTCCGTAACTCAACTATGGACTCGGCTCAGATTCCGAATCGGATGCAAACTGAATTCGATTGGATTTTATTGGATGGGATGCCGACGCCATGAGGGATTGAGAGCGGGAGGAAATGGAAGTGGACAGACGACGGCAACAATGCGGAAATGTTAATTGGATTTGCCCTGGCATCCATGTGGGTGGCTCTTTATATATCTTTTATTTTTCTCGGTTGCAGGGTTCAGAGTTCAATGCATCATTTACAAGGAGCCCCTCTTTTCTTTTGTCAACAGGTAAAGTTTTCTTAAAAAAAACACTAATTAAGGGTTTGGTCACAAAAACAAAAAGTTGACGCGGCCAGTTTATGATTCAGATTTTAAGGTATTTTTTCCACCACTGTTGCTGCTTTTTTTAATGGAATTGGATTTACCAAACTTTTAGTCATCGTAAAACAAAACCAGAGCAACGATACGTAAACAAGCGACTTAAGTATGGTGGAATGGAAGATACTCTATAGGGGCTTTACTTTTTATGATAACCTAGGGATGTTAAGCATTAATTTCTTGGGGTCTTAGATGTTGTATTAGGATATTAGAATACTACATTTTACTATTTGTTTTCTTGGTGATTTGTTAAGTATTTTTACGAGTAGTTCAGAAAGAGTTTGAATAAGTTAAAGTTTAATATATTTTAAAATATAAAAAATATTGAACTTTATTTGATGGTACAAATTACTTGGAACCATTGAATCATTTTCTTTTTCTAATAAAATAAAATGTCTGGAGTAAATATTGTAATTTAAGGTTGGTAAAATAGAGACGGGCTAGTAAAAGACAACAACAATAAGTAAACCAGCAGATTGTCAGTTTGTTTAATAACCAAAGGGTATCGTAAAGCAGAGGAGAACACGTATATTTGTTTTTTTTTTTTTGTTTTTGCCTAGTACTTTCCATTTTTTTTTTTCTGGTTTTACTTAAGTTTCTTATCTTATCTGCAAATAGCCACGCTCCCAATTGCGCGTCACAGGGCGTGGAGCAGCTGGAAAAGTGGGCTAACGGGGTTCAAATAACTTTGTCGTCACACCCTCATTTCTTCCGTCCCTCTGGCACCCCTCTTCCTGGTCTCCGCTGCCCCTGTGCCCCTGTTCTTAAGCAACAATTACGAAATCTGCGTTGCATGCAGCCATCGGCCATGTGTTTTTTGATTTGGTTTTGCCCAAGGGAAAAGAAGACGAAAACGGAATACAAAACACACTAGGCAAAGAACAAGAAATATCAGAAAAAGGAGTAGTAGGTAGTAAGCGGCATGCAAATTTGACCAACATTGTGCAATTTCAAAGTACAGTGGAATTTCCGCAATATTACTAAGCATATGGTTATATAGTTTCCATTAGAAATATTGGAATAATAAAATAGTCTATTTCCCTAAAGAAACATAAAACTATTTATTAGTATTCATAACATGAAGTAGAAAATCTAAAAAAATAAAACATGTCAAATCAAATTAATTTTAATTACTCAAAATTAAGTTAATGTCAGAATTACAAATCCCGCTTAATAGCATTATAAATGATGTTTCATAGTTAAATAAAAAACCCTTTACAACCAAAACATAAAATTTAATATAATGTAACCTTGAACTACTAAATATAAATATTTAAGTTAGTTGCAACTTTTTAATTTTAAATTCAGGGCTTTGATTTGTAGGCATTTTTCTATATGCAAACGGGTTTACTATTTATTATGGGCGGTTTTCGCCCTATGAGTAGAGTTTATTTGTATTGTTGGAATTTCCCTTTGTGTTTGTATATCTTTGGCCCGCTTTATTTGGCAACGAACAAAAAGAAAGCATAAAAGCCGAAATGAGTCATGGAAGTTGACTGCCAATTCAGGGCTAAAGGAGTTTTTGTTATGACTACTTTGGCTTCTGCCGCTGCAGCTGATGGTGCATTGACATTTAAATGTTTGCAGCAGAGGCAAGTAGGAGGCGGAATCAGATGCAGATGAAAAGAAGGAGGCAGAACACGAGGAAGAGGAGGCATAAATTAAAGTTCAAACAAACACACGGAGTCAAGAAGAAACAGCAGAGGAGGGGTAGGAAGAGGAAGCAAAAATCGAGGCTGCCCCACCCGCACAATCTGCGCATCTCTCTCTCTCTCATTTCGGTTAGCTCCCTAGGTCTCTCTCTTTGTGCCTGGGTCTCTCTCTTTGCTGATTTGGCAGGTTTTTGTTTGTTTTGCGGCGAAACAGGAGGTGGAAGAAGGAGAAGAAGCAGCTGCAGCCAAAACAACAACAAATGCAGTCAAGAGGAAAGGGAGCAATTAAAGCAAAGTAAAAAGTTAAGACCAGCTGCCCCACTCTCACTCCCTCCTCGGCCCTTCACCCTTGTCGGGCTGTCTCTTTCGCTCGTCATACCCCCCACAAACACAATAAAAACAGGTTTTAAAGCCAAACGAAGAATAGGAACAAGGCGCAGCAACAGCAGCACATCAGAAACGACAGCTGTTTTTAAGGGCCTGACACCAATTTTTGCATTATAAAGCTCCTAAAGCTCCTATAGTTAATAAACAAAAAAAAAAAACACTATCCAGAAATTGCACTCACACATAGGCACGACCACACTTGCACAGAAAGGAGAGGTGCGCAAAAAAGGGCGTGTTTATATAGGAAGAAGAAGCAGTGGCAGGAAAGCAGAAAAATTGCAAAAAAAAAAAAAAAAAAAAAAAAAAAAACAGGCGGGGGAAAAGAAACACAATTTCTGGATTCAAAATAATATTTGCAAAAGTAGAGGAAATTACACTTACCACAACATTTTGGTCGATTCCGAACCACAGCGAAAATGCTTTAGTGTTTGTGTGCGGCGTCTGCTCCGCTACTGCTTCTTCTTCTGGTTTCGCTGCTGCTACTGCTGCCTTCCAAAAAGAAATGCGGGAGACAGAGAGGAAGCGAGAGTTGCAATTACTCCTCTCAAGCGGTTAAAAAAATTATTGTACTTCCCATTTAAATATTTAATTTAAGGGCTTCGCGTTTTTAGTTGCACCACACAACAAACACACACACACGGCCAAACCGAAACAGAAGTGAGTAAACGAGAGCCACAGAGAGAAAGCAAGAGAGTGGGTACGAATGAGGGGAGAGAGGAAGCGAAAAACTCCTTTTCAAGGAGTAGACACACGAATTTTTTTTCGGCTCTCTTTTGCTTGCGAAATGGAGTTATATTTTGTGTTTTTTTCGGCAATAATATTCGATTGATTGTTAATTATACTATTTGGTTACTGGCAATAACTCAGCGGAGGCGTTACAGACACACACACCAAGCCTCACGGAGGATGTTACTTTTGTTTTTCACTGGAACTCCATTCGTTCTGTTGTTGTTGTTTTTGCATGAAATCATTTATTTAAGTCACACACACACTCACAACTATTCTTCGGCGATTGACGGTGACATTTTTCACGACTGCACTAGCAAATCAAAGGAAAGGCGGCGTTTTCCTCGTCCGACAAAAAACAGTCCGTATTCGTGCCTTCCGATTTTTTTCCGCTTTCCGACCAGAGTAACCAGAGCATTTAATGGTGTGGATGTTAGAGGTGCGGGAAACATCGATGGAAACATCAATACAACGATGTTTTTATAATTTTCCAAAACATCGATTCTTATTTTTGACTTTCGATGTTTTGGTGCCATTCTTTTTTAAAATAAATATTTCAATATGTATATTTCATGTTTAATAAACATTTTATTCTAAATTGTAATCTATATTTGAAATATTACATTTACATAGAAAACATCGTCGATGTATCGGCGATACATCGGTAAAACATCGATGCGTCCAACATCGATGTTTCTGCACCTCTAGGGGCAGTGGTTAGGCTGCGCAAATATTCCCTTCAGTGTGAACATACTGTGGGCCTTGTGAAAATTCCAGCTGAAATAACGATGAATCGATATCACATTGTGCAAAGTGGGTAAAATGTTCATGTTCGAACGTTTTTATTTAAATTGTTTTTAAACAATAAAAAACAAGAAAGAATGCTAATTTCGGCACGCCGAAGTTGGTATACCCTTGCAGATTCCAATTGTATAAATTATAATCTATCCCAGCATAATATAATATGAACTACTTTCATCATCCATACAATTTTTACAGTTTTACTTTTCCTTATATTGTTTTACATTTTTACATGTAAATTAAAATTTAATTTACCTCCACATTTACCGATCGTTTGTATGGCAGCTATGTGATATAGTCGCCCGACTCTTATGAAATTTACAACAAAATTCTGGAAAAATATAAAATACTGAATCTAAAGTAGAAGAAATTATGTTGAAAACTGACAGGGCTATAATATTTTTTCTAAAAGTTTCCCGAATTCCTATGGCACCTATATTTTTATAAAATTAAATCCAGATATGTTAAAAAACATTGAAGTTATAATTTTTTTCAACAAATTTACGCATCGTTTGTATGGCAGCTATAGGATATAGTCGTCCGATCTGGCCCGTTCCGACTTATGTACGAATGAGAGTATATAGAAGACTATTTGCAAAGTTTTATTCAGATAGTTTCAAAACTGAGGGACTAGTTTGCGTAAAAACGGACGGACAGACGGGCATGGCTATATCGACTCGGCTGTTGATCCTGATCAAGAATATATATGTATACTTTATAGGGTCGGAGATGACTTCTTCACTGCGTTGCAAACTTCTGACTGAAATTATAATACCCTGCAAGGGTATAAAAACTTCCAATTAATTTGACCGAAACCAACCACTAAGATTTAAATTAAAAATTTATCCTGCTTCCTTGATTGTTTAATATACTTCTGCACAGTTTGGTAATTTAATTAAAAATTTATCCTGCTTTCTTGATTGTTTAATATACTTTTGCACAGTTTGGTAATTTAATGGAACGTGTCACGGCGGTAGAAAAATTATAATTAAATAAACTAAATAAATTATGGCTCCGGAAGGGGACTTTAGTAAACGGCATCCCGATAGCTCTGCACAAATTGCCGAATTAGACCGGGCAACTCCGGTGCCCGGCAGAGATACTTGTGGCCGTAGTTTTTTCCGGATCCAAAGCGGTGGAACTCCACGGGTCCCCAGCTGCGACTCCGGCCGTCCAGCGCGATCCTGTATAGGCGGTAGCCCAGATGGAAGGGAACCACCTTGTCGTCCTCGGCATGAATTATCATGATGGGCTGGGGAAACTCCGTAATATGGATATCCGACTCAAAGCGCAGCAGATTTTCGTACATCGGTCTCGAGACGGTGAAGTCGAACCACGGCATATGCTTAAACATCCTGGAGAACGGATGGTTTAGTATCTCGTCCCGGATGTTGGTGAACGGGCTCTCGAGGATAACTCCTCGCGGTCCGCGCTCCCGAAAATTGGCTATCTTAGCGCACAGATGCGTGGCCACTCCGGTGCCCAGAGAGTGGCCCCACACCACGATCGGATTAGAAGTGATATTGGCAATGTATTCAAACACCTTCATGGCATCGCGCACCACGCCCTCCTCCGTGGGTGGCACGGGATCGGAGTCCCCATAGCCTCTGTAGTCGAAGGTGAACACATGATAGTTGAGGTTCCTCAGCAGCTTGTACACATCCGATCGATGACCACTGCCCCGTGAGGCTGTGTTCCCGTGGAGATACAGAACCACGGTGCCGCCGGGCAGTCGCAGCAGGCGCTCATAGAAAAGCTGCTCGTTCTCGGGCAGAACGGTGGGGAATTCGGAGCGAATAACAGCAGACAACTCTCGGAGTTCCTGCTCGCCATCTTCAAGTGCGATGTCCTGCGGCTGCAGCGGCGGCTCTTGCGCCACTGCCTCTTCTACGTCGAGTTCTCTCTTGAAACTAAGCACTGCGTTCCGTGGCAGGACGTGCCACACTCCAATACGCACTCCATCTTCGTCCTCGTCTCGATCTTTGACGGTGATGTAGAAGTTCCGCGTGGCGTACAGCCCCACGGTCTCCGGCTTGGTGAGATCAAGGCCTTTGGGGTACTTAACTGGAAGGAATATAAGGTATTATTATCGTTAGTTACAAATAGTTAAGCCCCTAAATACTTACTGAATGTTAGAAAGAGAATGCCGCGCTGCAACGTCACCGAGTAGCGAAATATGAGAGGGAGAGCCACAAAGACCAGGAGGAAGAAAAGCATACATGCTTGAAGGGAACGCAGTCCCACCCTGCGAAAAAGGTCAGTGGGTGAAAGGTGATCAAGTGACCGGCGAGTTCGGTAAAGGAGAAGAAAATTTGCACTAACAATCACAAAGTGAAGGATGATATGGGACGAGCTGGTACGAGGGTGATGAGCGTGTTGTGGGAGTCGGGAGATATATACATTCAAGGAGCAAGCAAAGCGGATTTCACGAATGTACAGAAGCAAAAACGGAACAGAGCAATATCCGCTGTTTAGAAATATGTCACAATGTCACGATCAGTCAAGTAATGGGATCTCAGGATATATAATTATATATATCTACAAAAGTTAACTTAAGCACAACATCGAATTGAGCTTGCGTGGATACTTACAGACCAGTTAGCCAACTAAGTAGGATCGTTCCGGGAATGAGTGTGGTATAGAAAACTGATTTTAGACAATTATGAAGCTCGTACATTGCAACTCCGTTTGGACTTCTCAGCTTTTAAACTAGCGATATATATATTTTGTTGGGGTAGCGACTTAACACTGACTTTGTTACTGATTTTGTGCGTTATTTTTTACGTTTTTTGTGCGGAGCTTACGAGCGGAAGAAAGAGAGAAACAGAGAGTTCTGGGTTATTGCTTGGTTATATAATTTTTTTTTTGTTAATATTTTTTGGGTTGTTTTCCCAGGACTGGCATGCAACACCAAACCGGATTCGAGATCTGTTCTTCCAGAGAGCAGCTGAAAAAGGCAGTGCTATTTGGGTGGGGCGTAAACGAAAATTCGATGACATATAGACAAAAATATTTTCATATCTCAAAAATTTTAAAATCAAACAATATCGCCTTTAACGTAAAAATGTATTATCGAAAAAAAAAATGCACATTTTATTTAATTTGTCTCTTATTCAGGATATGTTGGTCGGATATATCCAAAATGATATCAATATTGCAACGTTTAAACATCGATTTATGTCGATTTTTTTTCCGAAGTATTAGGTTTGGTGATCGGTGTGTCTGGCGGTGACTCGATTTGGATGGGTCAATATATTTATAAGAACAAACATTTAATAAACAATAATTATAGTTGATCCCGTTTTAATTAATAATTTCAAGCGGAATCAAATGGAATATTTAAAGAAACACTTCTTGTCCAACCGTTCGTCACAATACAATATATGTTAAGGGTTCACACAAAAAAAAAAAATGCCTGAAAGGCCGAAAATAAGCCAAATAAGCTCGCTGGCATTGCACAGAGCGCCCTAAACGCTACCTACGATAATGATAACGCACGACTAAGCAAGCATTACTACAAAAATTTATCAGCTATCATTGATTTCATTAATTATTACTACATAAACGTTGTTTAAATACATATGCCGTCATTTTTGTGATCACTCTCGCTAACGGTCCATAAAATCGAGGCACCTTACCGGGTCAGCGGGCTTCGTGATAATGATAATGGGCGTTAAAATGATATCAGCTATGAGCGCTGCTCGGGTGTGACTAATATTCTAGTATTTTGCTGTTTAGGGGAATCGGAAGCGAACTACGGGTCGGTTAATCGGGAATCTCGGGACACAAACAACAACAAGAACCAGCAAGCACACACACAGGAACAGCCACACACCTCTTTAGTTGTCGCCGGCGCGTGAAGAGCATAACTGCAATGAGCGAAGAGAGAGAAGTACACAAAAAGGGTATCAGTAAGTCGTCCATGCCAAGGTTAAATCAAAAGAACCGCCAAACAGTGCTCGGCGATATCGGTGCTATCGGCGATCGCTTATCGAACTCAATCTTGTTTAATCAGAAAGATTTACTATGTTGATATTAGTTTTGTTTAAATATGCCGGATAGGCGCAACGACTAGCAACAACGACTCCCGCAAACTGCTGATCGTCGCTGCACAGTCAGCGATATTTTTTGTTGTTCGCCGTAACTGCAATAATGCCTTGCACTTGCGTTCAATTAACGAATAAATTGGCCTATTACTCTTACTTGAAAGAGAGAGCCTCTGGTCGGCGTTGTTGTCCGGTGAATAGAAGCAGAGCGAAAACCGATCGGGAAAGTCTCTCTACACCAGCGGCAGCATGCTGACCTGAAAGGGATAAAAAAAGGAAATAGGGAAAATCTTATTAAGTTTAAGTGGGGTGGGTGTGGTCTGGGGGGAGGTGGGTGCCTTTTCAGGGAATACTAGGCTAAGCGCTAGGAAAGTTAATTGAGTGACAGGCTGCCCTGCGCACTCCCTCTTTTTAATCTCATTAACTCAAAACAATACCACCCTCACATTTAATTGGCGTATCCATTTTTTATGTAATTTGTTTTGGGGGCGACAATGGAGGAGTAACGAGTTTTTCAGGACAAACTTACTATTCACGCGCCAGCAACGACCAGGTGCTTTTTCCTATTCTGTCCCCGTGTGGTACAAATACCTTGGAAACCTTTATTTTCGCTTTTTTAGCGGAGAAATTAAGGCCGCTTCTTTGATTTAGAATATTTTCTGCCAAAACAGCTGTCAATGTTGTTATTGACTGCCGATGACGTGCTAAAGATGACACAACTAACGGGGTCTCACTATCGTCATTACTATCGCCATCACGCAAATTTTCATAATTTTTGAAAGTCGTATTGAATTATATTTTTACTGATTTTACGGATGGGAGTAAACATTTATACCAATTGTAAATTATGTATTGCAGCTGTGTATTTTTTTATTTTTTTTTATATTATATTATACGTTTGGTATATGTTTAAAAAAAACCTGCTAGTTATACCCTTGCAGAGTATTAAAATTTTAGTCCGAAGTTTGAAACAGCGATGGAGTCGTTTCCGACTCCATAAGTAAACATATATTCTTTATCAGTATCAACAACCGATGGATCTCGCATTCTCCGTCGGTCCGTTTTTAGTTATTTGAATATTTGATTTAAATATAAACTTTTTGGTTTTCTTCCCTTTTTACATTATAGAATCGATTTTATTTTCAGCACTATACAAACTTTCTTTTGTCCCAAAATGCAAGGATGCTTTTCTAGTGGAAACGCACCAGCTGGTAGCGATATATCGATTTATCTATCGGCTATCTCCTTAGAGTTTGTTTTTTTTTTCGCTGAGAAACAAAAGATTTTTGCAAATTACCAGGAGACAGCCAGCATATTAGATTAGCTCGGCAGGCAGCAGCAAGCAGCAGGCGAGGATGAGGAGCGCGGAAGAGATCAAGGCGGAGTATCCGCTGCACTGGCATATTTGGCACAACGAACTGGAGCAGCTGCAGGCGGCCATCGACCAGGTGAGTGAGGACAGGTTGAGGAGGGGTAGGCGAGTTAAGGGTGGGTGTGGCCTCGAAGGCCAGGTGCTAATTGAATTAGCAGGGGCCGGGGAATTCTAGCCGATGATAACAGCCAGCGATTCGTCATCTTGCAGAACGATAAGGAGAAAATCGATCCGCGAGGCCGGACGCCGCTGATGCTTGCCGTCCGGGTTGCGAATCTACCCTGCGTTAAGTGCCTTCTGGCAGCCAAGTGCAATGCCACCTACGAGCACGAGGGCTGGTCCAGTGAGTACTAATCTTAATAAAAAAAATAAAAAAAACGCAACTAACTAGAGTTATTTACCTTTTAGTTGTCCAGGAAGCCGTCTGCACGGGGGATGTGGACATCTTGACTGCCATTATAGAAGTGCGGGATCTGCAGCGCCATGTTCAGCGGGTGACGCATGTGCCGAAGCTTCTGCAGCATCTGCTGGACGCTCCCGACTTCTACATTGAGATGAAGTGGGAGTTCACCTCCTGGGTGCCTCTGATGTCACGGCTATGTCCTAGCGATACCTACAAGGTGTACAAGAGGGGGGCCAACGTGCGGATAGACACAACCCTTTTGGGCTTCGACAACAACACCTGGCAAAGGGGCAATCGTTCGTACATCTTCAAGGGAGCCAGTAAGATCAAAAATTTAAATTTTGAAACTCTTTAAGAACCCTTTCCCTGTAGAAGAGACTGCCACCATGATTGAAATCGATCACGATACGAGTGAAGTGATGGTGGAGCAGATGAGCAGCGATATTGGTGACATTGTGGCCATTCCGCCTGCCTTGGGAACGGTGAGGGCACGTCTCAATGCCCCAGTGATCACCAACAACATCGAGATGGACAAGATCAGTTTCGAGCGGAACAAAAGCGGCATTTGGGGCTGGCGCAGCGAGAAATCGGAGGTTATTAATGGCTACAACTGCAAGGTGTATGGCGCCAGCAATGTAGAGTTTGTTACCAAGACGCGAATGGATCACCTGAGCGAGGAGCAAATCAAGGTGGGACCGAGCTCTATGCATTCCATAATAAGAATTAAATTGTTAAAACTATTGTTTTCTTTGTTTTTTAGAACAAAACAGCGCGAACGCCTCTGCACAGCCTGCTAGGCATTGCCGATGAGGACTATGTATCCCCCGCTGATGCCGCTGCGGCACTCAAAGATCGCGTAAGTTTCTGGTTTTACAAGTATTAAACAATCTTTATTGATAGTCCCTTGCTCTTCTTCCTGCAGACACCCTCGCCCCGCTTGGAGGAGGAGGCTTCCCTGGTGGCAGCCGAGAACGGTGGACGATTCTCGCCAGCCCCTGGTTTGGCACAGAGCAACGGCAACTCCGCCTGCGCCTCTGGCACCAGTACCCCCAAGTCTTCTGTCACTCCCGAGGAGTACTTTACTCCCGAGGTTGATCTCCAGGGCAGAGATGTTGGCGGTCCCAAAAATTTGAGCACAAAGGTGCAGCGCTTTAAAGCCAACCTGTGGCTGGCCGAGGAGCACCCGATACGGCTGCAGGAGCAGGTGCTGCCCATATTGGATCTCATGTCTACCATGGCCAGTCCGCATGTGTCTAAGCTGAGGGACTTTATCACCATGCAGCTGCCTGCTGGCTTTCCCGTTAAAGTGGAAATTCCGCTCTTCCATGTCCTCAATGCTTGTATTACCTTTGGTAATGTTTTTGCCCTAACCTCGCCCGTGGAGCATGTGGCCACGCTGCAGGAGCAGGATCGTGTCACCTGCCTGGTGGACGATCGTTGTTTCGATGTGCCGGTTCACTACACCAACCGGGGCAGCGATGTGCGTCGTCAGATACCGCTGGATGAGGACGACATGCTGCAGTACGCCATCGAGCAAAGTTTGGTGGAGACGAGTGGCGCCTGTGGCGTGGACGCCAAGGATGATGACAAGGTGGACATCTGGGAGGTGCTAAGGGGCCAAAACGTGGTGGGCTCGGATCTTCTGCCCGAGGATGACGAGCAACTACAGCGGTAAGTTTACGGGTTATGATGTACAGGGGGTTTTCAATCTACCTTCTGGTTTTTTTTTACGGTTGCCACAACTAATGTCTGCACATTTGCACCGCTAGTCACCAACGCTTTTCCTCGCACTTGCTCTCCCCACACCGCCAACAGTATGGGCGGTACTCGCCCTCTCCCAAGCACCATCCACAATCCTTTCCCCATTCCCAGCTCCTTATGGAGCCACAGACCCGAGGGCGTTCCGCTTCGGCGGGGGCTCAGTTCAAGAACGATTTGGGCTACATGAAAAAGATATTCAAGTAGTATTGCAAGACCCTTCACCTTGTGTATTTGCTAGTTTTGACCCAAGCTTTGTGTGTTTTCCCTTGTGCTCCTTTTTTCTATTCGCAGAGTACTGCAGGAATCGCTTCTGGGTGCCCATGCAAATGCCCAGAGCGGGTCACCCGCTTCCGAAGAGGACGACGACGACGGCGGTTTCCGGTTCATAGATCCCGACCTGGCCATGGCCATGCGACTTTCGCAGCAGGACCAAAGGAAGTACGAGCTGGAGCGACAACAGGAACAGGAAATGATCGAGCAGGCGTTGAAGCTGAGCCTACAGGAGCACTAAAATCCTGCCATCGATTCCAAATTGAAGTTCTTACCCTTCTTTTGATTTCTATATAGTGTAAACATTTTGGACTAAGTTGTATATTATAATACGAGTCTACTCTAAGTTCCAAGTCGCCAGCAGCCCCCTCCATGTCCTTGTTTTGAATTGTGATACAAACGGGACTCAAGCGGGAAGCGGAGCTCGTCACACTCGTCCACACTCGCAAGCAAAGGATCGTATCCCCCATCTGACACTAGCACTACATGTATCCAAAGTAGCCCTCGTAGTTTAGTAGCTTTTTCAAAATCGTATCTAGTATCTAGTGTACCCTAAAGTGCGTGGTAATGGGAACATGCATGACACATGTCGCATATCCTCCGCTTTGGTCCGATGATAGTGTCCTTAAACCCAAAGCAATGTAAAGAATAAGCAGTGTAATGCCATCGGGCTGACGAAGTTATCGTTAACTTTGATATTTGGAATTTTTTAATATCGAAAATACTTATGATATTCTCAAGTATTCTGGGTATACGCGTTACGCATCTTGTTCTTTATGTCGACTTTGCTTAAACTTTATTCACTAACCATAAGCATTACCCATAAATTATAATATTAATTAACATAACACCCTAACACCAAAGACAACATAAGGAATAATATTCGAAATGGAATTATTTTTTGGTGTAACGCATCTTATTCCTTATATCGCCCTTGGCCACACACGCATGTCACCCCTTTGTGTAAATGAAAAAGTAAAAATATATACATAAATGAAATATGCAACATAAAAACGCAAGTTTATTTTTGAACTTAGTGTTTATTAGGCGCTATTTACAAAGTAAAAAATCTGGGACATAATATAGTCTAATTAAGCAAAACACAATTAAAAAAGTCTCTTGGTTCGTTTTGGTATAGTTGCCCCTCAATCTTTTCCTCTTGTTTTAATTAAGCGGAAGTAGTTGGTGATTAGACAGAAGCTGCTTTATCTCAACTGGCTCATCAGAATCCAGACTTAGGTCAGATAGAATATTCTATATACATATAGACTTGTTCGGGTTTTTACTCAGATCGAAAGACTTTGTTCGATTTTGAATCACTATTTCTCTAGATAACGAAGTTAAAACCAAACAGAATTTGTAGCAACGTTTTGTTAAAAATTTGTTGTCTAAAGTTGCTATCTAAAAATTACAAATTAATTGGATAATATACTTTTTTCTGTATTGCACCTCTGTGATAAATATTGCAAAGAAAGAACTATGGTTGGGCTTCAATCTGGAAGTTTTTTAAAAACCTTAAAGTACTTTAGACTGCAACTGTTAAAAAACTATTGAGAAAACTGGAACAGGCCTGAATAAGTTTACTTTGTGCTTACTTCTAGAGGTCTTTAAGCTGGGCGATCACTCTGGGATTAGATAAGTGTTAAGTGGCCGCCATTGTCGGGATAGGGGAATGAGAAATCGGGATTATTCTTACGACTAGATGTACTTAAAGCACTTCTGCTTGTCGTGCGGGATGCGTGTTTTGAATAGGATGGAGTCCGCCCGGAACTGGGTGTTAAGCAGCGGCGTATAGCCAAACACCCGGCTGAAGAAGTTGATGCACTTGTGCCGCTCCTGGAAATGCGTGTCATCTTCGCTGAGGGAAACAGGGCAGCCAGGACAGCGGAATGTCCATCGGGAGGTTACTTTCACGGGCGGTTTTCTTGTTATATGTGAAACCAGGAAGTTCATGGCGATATCCTCACAGTTCATGTACTCGTCCACCTTGTCCCTGATGGCCTGGGGCAGGTGATATGTGTAAAGGTACAGGTAGTACTTGTGCACGAACGCGGCGCCCGTCAGCACCATGCTGAGCTCGCAGCTGTAGTTGGAGTTGTAGTGCCACTGCCCATTGGGATTACCAAGATCCCAGGCATGATAGCGTCCCGGAAAGCCAACCACGCGGTCGCGATGCTCGCGCCACACACGAAACCCGAAGAGGATCTCGTCATGCCGAAGATGGGCATCATCGTCCACAGAGAGCACGGCTTCCGTTTCGATGACATCAAAGGGCAGGAAACGGTTGTTCAGCGAGTTCCTTGGAGCTCGCAACACGGCCACTGGAACTCCGATATCCGGCCAGCGCAGTTCATCCAACGGTGGTTTTGGAGAATTCCACACCACGACGACTTTGTGCAGATAAGGCAGTCCGTACAGCCTTCCCAGTGAGTCCATGAGGACCTGTTCCCGTTCATAGGTCAACATGACGATCGTAAATTGCTCCCGTGGATAATTGCCACCCAGAGCTTCGCTAAACTCCTTGCCTGCTCCTCCCAATCCCTTGCCAATGGGCCGGAAGCCGGTATGCGAGCCTAGGAACTTGGCCTCCGATGGCAGCGCCGGATCAAAGGGCAGCTGCGGGTACAAGTAAAAGGGGTCCAACCAATTGTTCCACACTTCTATGGCCTGCGTTCGCAGGATGGTGTAGTTACGCCGAAACGAAGGACTGGGATAGGGTGGCTCTATGGGACCCAGAGACTCCTCGGGTTCTGTATCCAAACCGACGGGAGGATCGGATTTTAGCGGTATGAAGGTGCTATTGAACACACTTTGTGCTATGATCGGTGGGACTGGTCTGGGCGGGATTCCCAGGCGATCCCGTAGACTGGCAATAACAGTATCCACGGTGGCCTGCACGGAGCTTAGGTACCGCTCCCAGACGAGTCTGCCTTGTCGTCGCAGGAGCAGTAAATCCGCATCCTGCACGGCTCTCAGTAGGAAATGCAGCTCCGTAATCCTCGCTTTAGGAAGCAATATTGCGAATCTCCTCCAGTCTAGAGTTTCAGCATAAGGCAGGCGCAGCTCATCGGCTCCTAGAATCACGGGCACAGCTCCCGAGCGCAAAGCTTCGTAGATCTTGGCCAGCATTAGAGTGGAGGACACTCGACCATTCATAGGAGGAAGAATCAAGGTAAAAGTGGAGTCCTTCAGCAGTTGGCGGCGTGAGGAATCGGAACCGCAGAGCGTCCAGTCTGCCAGTGAGTCGCCCTCCTGCTGCTCCGTGGCCGGTACGCACTGAAATTGCAGCACAAACTGATCCCGCGTGGCACCCTTGGCCATATCCGTCAGATGGTCTAGTATAAACGCATCCAAAGGAGGCAGAGTGCTCTGTTTGGGCCTGAGTTCTCCCTGGAAGGAGAGCAGGTACTTCCTGCGAGCGGGCACCATGCCGGCGCACTCTTGCCACACATCTCCACCTGGCGGACCCAAAATGGGCGGCACTATGAGGTCGTAGCCGGGACGGAACTGGTCCCGTTCGAAGGCACTCTGCACCACAAGGGCGCGCATGGTGTTCTGCTTGTACAGCGGATTCGTGCGATGCGAGGTGAGATCCCTTCTGGCTAGATTGAGCAGCACATGGTTGCGTCCATCGCCGCCCCAATAGGGCAGATTGTAAAGCTTCTCCATGTCCACGGGACAGTCTTTGGCATGACTGGGTGTGGTGGGCTGCTGCTGCTCTGCTTCTTGCGCAGCATACCGATTGTTTCGGAGGAGATCCTGTTCAAGGAGTGCCTCACCCACTAGTACCAGATATATGCACGCCTGCTTCGGATCCTTGACAATGTGAGCATTGTAGCCAAGCGTCTGCTTAAGGGTTGTCTTCAGGAACCCATCGATATCGTAGCCATGACGCTGCACGCTGTGCTCATCGGGATCGTAGAGGTAAACGGGGAATCCTGAAGTCAAGCTGCATCTCGAGTGGTTGAAGCAGTTGTGCATTTCGCAGCTAGCTGCCATTCCCGCCGTTATGGGATTCATCTTTCTGGGCAGCGTGTTCGGTAGCAGAGAGCGCGGCAAAGCCAGATCTGGGGTATTTCGCTGCACTGCCTCTCTCTGGGCCACCTGTGCCTGCTCCACCGAGATTTTTAAGCGTTCCAGCTCTGTTTGTACCCTTAGGAGTTCTTGCTTCAGCTCCTCGATCTTCTGGTTGTACTGACTGATGTCTGATTGCAGCTTTTGGCGACGAGATTCCAGTTCGCGCAGCTCTACGGACACGGTGCTCTAGGGGCGAGTAAAAAGGTTATTTTTAGTTTTCTTATAGGTTTTTTATTGTCTCTGTACAGGTTTCATTTGATTTCCCAGAAGCTCACCTTGATCCTGACCATCTCTTCGATGCGCATTTTTAGATCGCCTGCTCGCATGGCACTGAAATCCTCATAGGCATCCAGGAGAGGTGAGCTGCGGTGCATATCCAACGGCGGAGCATCCTGCTCAGACTGCATACAAGGATTATATCACAAATTTGAAAATACCCTCTGTAAATCTAGGATTCCTACACTAAGTATACGGTACGCCATGCAGGAAACCAGGAGCAGGAGCATCAGCAGCAGGGCAGGCAGCTTGTAGCGACGACACATCCGCGACCAAGTTCTTAGTCCCATGGCATGGCGCTGCGGTGCGGCGACGTGCTCCTCCTTGGTCTCCAGCGGGCGATACGACGCCTCCGCGGAGTGGACCAGGTCATATGCCGGTGACATGGCATGGGCTTCAGCTCCCTATTATACGAAAGTCTTGCATTTATGTTGGGTTATTCCTTTTTTTTTGCTGTTTGATAAAAAACACTTCTGTTGCTGTCAGCGTTGCCAATTTAGCTATTTATCTGGCGGCTTAGCGGTAATGCTAATGTTAAAGTTCTACGCGTTAACAGTGTAGAATGTTAAGCGAGGTCGGATTCCCAAACGGTTGCTGTTAGGAATGGAATATATGTATTATAGCAAAACATCTATATATCGATATTTTTTGTCTTGAAATTATATATTTTTTTATTTCTTATTAGTGGTTACTATCCTATATTAACTAGCATATTGCAACTGTGAACAAGGAGCTTAAACTATAATTAAAACTACTATGCCGGGCCCCGACAAGCCGACTTTTAGATGCTGTTTACCGGAAAGCTTCTGCCTTCTGAGCGGCTGGCCACCACCATCAAATTTATCGTTCGCGGCACAGGGAGCAGGTTGACTGATGAAAATTCAAAATAAAATTTTTAAAGTCTGTAAATTGAAAACGATTTAATCGAGGTAGCAACAGATTTATCGGAAACTGCTAATCGGTACTGTCAACTTAAAAAAAAAACCGCTTAACTTTCAAACACTTTAAATTGCATAAAAACAGTGGCTTAACAGCAGACTAAGAGACCTGATCAATATTGGAATTGGAAATTTGGCTTGGTTATGATATTTGAAAAACTTTGTCTGAAAATATTGTATGTATTTGAAATCTAGCATTTTTGCTTTACAGATTCTGGCATCACTGCCGCTAACAGTTGAATTTTGGAACGCGACTTTACATTTCTGTTGTTGTGATTAGAATGATTTTATTTTTAGTCGTGTCTTAAAATCTCACTGTGTCGCGTCGATTTTGCAGCGCTTTCGTTTTTGTTTTAAGTGTTGGGCTCGGATTTGTTTATTTAATTTCGAAAAATTACTTAGAATGGTTCGTAATTGTCGCAAAATGACTGCAAGCCATTTTTAACGGGGCTTTAATGAATCCACCACAAGCCGGATCCTGAGTGGAAAACTCTAATATGGGTAAATTGGCAAAAGAAAACGCTTTTATAAATATTTATTTATTTATTTACTGCCGTCCGGTGACATTTTTACATTCTTCCATTGATTCTTTTATTTGCTTTTTGCCTTGCCTGTCTGGGTTTTGTGGGCCAGGCCTTGAAAGTGAAAGCCGCATAAAAGAGAACTCGCAAATAGATAGCCATTGATACCCTAACACTTAGTACTAGAGGTGTGAAATTTCATGGTAGATCTTTGGCATAACGACAGTTATTGATACAGAACGGCGTTACGGGGTCTTCAACAGGAGAGGAAATAATTTAAATATAAAGATAATACATTTGTACTGTGCCCGGAAAATTTTTAAATATTAAACAAATTATTTGGATAGTAATAACCAAATTAAAATGAGTAAATTTATTTATAAATATTCCTTATGCATCAACTTGATAATTTGAGTGATTCCACCTTATCAATTAGAAAACACAAATGAAATTCTCAGATAACCTCCATTTGTGCAGTAATAGGTCAAGTAACTAGATCGTTCTGGTTCTCGGGAAACAAATAATAAACGACGCTTTTACTGGTGTTTTGCAACTAATTATGAATAATAATGAGGACCCTCTCACAGTTGACGGAAACGAGAAAGCCCAAAATATTAAAATAATCTTGATAAGTTTAGAAAAATGATTTTAGACATTAATATTTATGCACTTAGGAAAATTAGCAGAATAAGAAAGGTATTTAATGCAGCTTTTTGTTGCTTAAAATATTGTGTAGAAAAATGTGTTTCTTATAAAATAATTTATAAACGTTTTTAAAGGCTTGCATGGATTTTATCTGATAAAAAGAACAAGGCAGGAACTAAATTTTGATATTAAACACTTGATAAAGAAACTTTGACCGCAAAAAATAAAAATAAAATGTTGACTACATGTTAGTCTGCACGTTATATATATCATAGAACTACCATTCAACTTTTGTCAACTTCTTTTTTTAGGGGAGGTTTGTAGAACTTCCGCAATTCGTTCCCAATCAAGACTAATTAAACTCCAGTTCGAGGCCAGAAACACTTAATTGAAACTTAACTCACACTTCCTCGACCCCTTGGTCGTACTAACAGTGAGAACTCGAATGGTGAACCAGCTGACATATAAGAAATATTTATTTTTAACATTATTTTTAAATTTTGAAGAACAAAGCATCAAAAATTAAATAATCACCATACAAAATATTTAAGCCACTGACAACATGTTTACCATTATATATGTACATATATTTTTCATTTTTTTATGGGTAATAAAAAGATATTTAATATTATCTTTCTATATGACAGTAATTTTAGATTATAAATTTATTGCACATTTGATTGAAACAAAATGCTGCGGCTACACAAAAAAAAAAGATAATAATAAACAAAGACTCGTTTTCTTATCACAAGAAAATTGTTCTTATCAATTCGATAAATACAAGTTCCGTAAAGGCTCTTGGTCCAGTCTTTTATTATATTAGTTAGTAAAAACACCAATTTTCGGAAAGTAATTTTTATTTGTAATTATGTCTGGTAAGACCAACTTTTTTTTTTTTTTTAATACTTAACCCAGGAGTTTTGTTTAGTTGTGAGAACTCCGGCTTGAAAAGGTTAAAATGAGCATGACCTCCGCTCAAAATTAAAGATCTAAAATTCGTTAAGTTTGGAAAATTTAGGAAAGCTTCACCGTATTTTCTATTAGATTCGCTGTCGTTGACCCCAAATGGCGAAAGAGCGGACTGTTTTTTGGATTTGGAGCAAAGCGGCTTCACTAGCGGCTTATCGGCAGGGTAAGCGAGGTAAGAGGAGAGGCGGAGAAGGGGCTTAATTAGGGACATATTCAGTGCAATGACGGTGCGTGTCGTTCGCCACCCCCTGCTCTCCCGGAACCACACACACACAGCTACCTCCGCCAAGCCAACCATTCGACCTTTGGCGACCGAAATTGCCTTGTCGCAAACACACACACTAATGACACATCCGCCGTGGGCTTCCGCGGATCCGGACTCTCGCTTACGGATTCTAGAATTCCGGATTCAGTCGCTGCTGACCGTAGCCACAAGAAACTAGCTCGCTCCGGCGGAAAAAAATAGTGCCGGTGGCCGTTTCACATGCATTTGAGGATCCGTCTCACGTGTCGCAAATATGAAATTTGGGGTAAGCACAGAGCTCTCTGATTGGCACACTTGGCCCTGCTCCGATTTCTGGCTGGGTTCGCCGCTAGTTCTGCTTTGCCCTCCATTCTCATGCAAATTCCAGTGCGTATCGGTGCATCGCCCGCTGTGCCTGGCATTTTTAATACCGGAGTTTACGCTTTACATATTCATGCTTAAAAGCCCAAAGCGGCATAAGTGCAACCTTAGTCGAAATCAGTGCGTCGTGTGTGTTGTGTCGCAGCTTAGCAGGATCACAGTGATCGCAGACCATTACTGTCATGTGTAAGCCCCTAGCAAAATGGTAGCTAAAACCCGTGATTGTGTAAAAAATGCTGCACTAGTATTCGCGTCGAATCAAAAACTAAAGAAAAAACTTTTTCATTTGGAAGTATTTTTAACAAATTACAGTGTTCCTATAATTTATTGTCGAGAAGTAATAACTATCATGTTAAGATGTGCAAAATTATAGAATATCCTCTTGAAAGTGGATACCAAACTTGTGTGTTATAAGCTAACAGGTTCAAAAAGATTGCATAAATAAAGAAAAATCCGTAGGAGAGTTAAACCTTTTAAGGCAAAAAACTAGAAGTGCAAACTTTATTAGCTTCCATAATGATATATCTGATAGCTGTAAAATTAATTGTATCCGAAAACAAAGCAAACTAAAAAGCATGTCGTTAAGTTCTTATCAAGAACTTAATTTTACCTACAAGCCATCTGGGGTTTTTATACGGAAAGTTTTGTTCAAAAGTTAAGGGCACTAAAACAGATTTCCACTTTATAACAAATAAAAAATGTCTGTTCCTCACATAAAACACTACAAATAATTAGATCCGGGAATGGGAGGAATATCTTTAATAGCCCTTGGTAAGCTGCTATGTAACAATTAAAAAGCATGTGCTGTTTTCTGTACCATATGCATGAAATATATACAGAAAAAACTTCGCTCGGTTATAAGCTACATATAATATTCTAGATTTTCTGATTTATTTTAGTAAAAACTGGACTACTATATCATATAGCTGCCATAGGAACGGTCGAACAATTTTTAGAAAAAAAAACAAGTATTTCATATTTTTTCAGAATTTTGTTGTAAATTTCATAAGAATCGGACTACTATATCATACAGCTGTCATACAAACGATCGGTAAATGTGGAGGTAAATTAAATTTTACTTTACATGTAAAAATGAACAACAAAATGAAAAACTGTAAAAATAAAATTGAATTAAAAGTAATTAATTTAAAAATAGATAGGGTTAGATTATATTTATTGCAATTGAAATCTGCAAGGGTAGACAAACTTCGGCGTGTCGAAGTTAGCTTCTTTTCTTGTTTTTCAATGAAATTATTACTTATACTTTTATTACTTATTAATTACTATATTATTAAATCTATATTTAATTAAATCATATCGATTTTGAAAATAAATTGAGTAGATTGCCTATCGATCTGCACTATCGACCGTTGACCATTTTAAGGAGCTTTCCTAGGAGCTTTTCCTTACCCTTTTTCTATATATTTCCAACGCCGACAGATAGCTTTTGCCTTTAGACAGCTGATTACGCGGCAAAACATGTGAGAGGCGAAAAATAGATTTAGGAAGTGTAGTTTTTTTTACTCAGTTGTCCGCCGACAAGCATACGTGCTTGTCTCTCTGGTTTTGCGCCCTGTTTTATGGGTATTATGGGACTGTGGCGCTTTCTGAAATGTTGGTGTTTGTTTTTTACTTGTTAATTGAGAAACGTGTTTAACTGGCAAAACAATGTGCCGACATTTGCATACGAGCAGAATCAAAACAAAAGCCGGAAAAAATAAAAGAGAAGTAAAAGAGCAAAACAAAAGCAAAACCAAAATTTTAGCGAAGAACGATGACACACGCATGTGTGTATGAGACTGTAGGAGAGAGCTTTGCTGAGAGCACCTTGAAAGCTCGTCTCTCTTACTTCTGCTCTTTTGCTTTGTTCGGCTCATTCGCATTGTTCGGCCCATTGCTTTGCCCCATTGTCCTGATCGGTGCCGTTAAACCAGTGTAAAGTGTAAAGTTTCCAATTTTCATTTCCGCTTCTTCTCGTCTCGTTTCGCTTGAAATCCCTTTGTTTATAATCAAGTGAGTATGAATGCCGCGGGGCTTTTATCTATTTAACATTACAAAAGGAAAAATCACTGACATTGGCAAAGGCAATAAACTTTTAACATTTAATCTACATTTCGGAAGGCAACAAACAATGCGTAGGCCACATTTGAGGTCGATAAGATACGAGATTGAATACTTTCGGGTTTTTGGTAGGGGAAATCAGATAAGTTTTGCTGATTACACACGTTGTTGGGGAAAATTGTTAAAATAATCGATGTAAAAAGAAGTCTTGACCGGTTTTCTATACTTTCTTTTATTATGTTATACAGTTATAAATATGTTGGTTTAAAGGAATTTTTATGTTTGATTTACTATTTATAGTTAGTGTTTTTATAAAAAGAGTCCGGTATTTTAGAAACTTTAAAAAGATCGGCTCTAAGCACGGTACAGATAAAAAATTTTCTCATTAGGATACGAGACACTTTTTAGTTGCATTCTAAACCGTTTCGCAGTTTTATTCTCCGATTTCTATAGATCATAATGATCTGATCATTTTTTTAAAATTGCTAATACTGGGGCTAAGCCACATGTCAAATCGTTAATAATTTAAACCCCTTAAGCTAACTATTTTATTATACCCTTGCAGGGTATTATAATTTCAGTCAGAAGTTTGCAACGCATTGAAGGAGTCATCTCCGACCCTATAAAGTATATATATTCTTGATCAGCATCAACAGCCGAGTCGATCTAGCCATGTCCGTCTGTCCGTCTGTCTGTCTGTCCGTTTCTACGCAAACTAGTCCCTCAGTTTTGAAGCTATCTTAATGAAACTTTGCAGATAGTCTTCTATATAATATCACTCATAAATATGTCGGAACGAGCCGGATCGGTCAACTATATCATGTAGCTGCCATACAAACGATTCGTAAATTTTAAGAAAAAAAATTATAACTCCGTTGTTTTTTAACAAATCTTGATCAACTCTCGGGTATAAGCTATATAAATTATTCTTGATTTTTGGATTTAATTTTATAAAAATCGGACTACTATATCATATAGCTGCCATAGGAAAGGTCGGGAAATTTTCAGAAAAAATTTGTAACTTTGTCAATTTTCAACATAATTTGTTCTACTTTGAGACACAGGTATTTCATATTTTTTCTGAATTTTGTTGTAAGTTTCATAAGAATCGGACGACTATATCATATAGCTGCCATACAAACGATCGGTAAACGGGGAGAAAATTTGTATGTATATGAAAGTTGTTCATATTATATTATATTGGGGTAGATTATAATTTATACAATTGGAATCTGCAAGGGTATACCAACTTCGGCGTGCCGAAGTTAGCTTCCTTTCTTGTTTTTTTTTGTTTTTTTAATATTTTATTATAA
The DNA here is from genome assembly GCA_008042575.1 of Drosophila watanabei. NCBI lineage: Eukaryota > Metazoa > Arthropoda > Insecta > Diptera > Drosophilidae > Drosophila > Drosophila watanabei. Next base: position 6,679 of record VNJS01003166.1, on the reverse strand, counting down.
CTTATCTACTGAATACTTTCCTGTATTTATTTACGCTTATCAGCTGAAGACATCGATATAAACATTAATGATATCGATACATGGGGTAGTCTTCACTCCCCTTAATGTGCATTTCGCATAAGCTGACAACTTCTCGATTAGATGAGAGTGCTAATAGTGCACTTACAAGTTACAACTTATTAACAAAAAAAAAACCGAGTATCTATCCGTTAAATCCCTCTTCAGCCGCATGTCTATATATAATCGCGGTTTGTCGCCTGTCAGAAGGTGTTATTCTCTGATAGGCCGCATAATCTCCCCCATAATCGGTCGGTAACATCCAAATGCCTTGTCTGAACGCCTTCTGTATTTCGTATTTGCAGCTCTCTCCTTATTTTCCCTGGTGACCGGTCTCTATGTCCTGCACTACTCCCTAGCTCTGATCCTGGTCAATAAGGAGGTGCCCCAGACACGTGGTATGCTGTATCCCAGGGAATCGGAGACGCGCGAAGTGCGCTCGCTGGACGGCATCTGGAACTTTGTGCGGTCCGATCAAGCGAATCCAACGCAGGGCATTAGGGATGAGTGGTTCACCAAGGATCTTAGCCAGAGTAGACCCACGATTCCCATGCCTGTGCCCGCCTCCTACAATGACATTACAACGGACAACCTAAGAGATCATGTGGGCACCGTGTGGTACGATCGCAAGTTCTTTGTGCCCCGCTCCTGGGAGAAGAGTCAGAGGATCTGGCTAAGGTTTGGCAGTGTCCATTACGAGGCCTTTGTGGTTAGATAAAATGTATTCTATAAACTTGAGAATTTCTATTTATATCCTTTCTAATAATCATTTCAGTGGATTAATGGTCAGAAGGTGGTGAAGCACGAGATCGGCCATTTGCCATTTGAGGCAGAGGTTACGGATATCCTTAATTATGGAGCCGAAAACCGTATTACAGTGATGTGTGACAATGCCTTGATCCAGACCACTGTTCCGCAGGGCAAGATCACGGAAGTTCCCAACGATAATGGCATGACCATTATCCAGAGCTACACCTTTGACTTCTTCAACTATGCAGGGATTCACAGGAGTGTTCACCTGTACACCACTCCCAGGACTTTTATTGAGGAAGTGGAGGTCACAACAGCTTTGTCGGAGAATAACAGCGGTGAGCGGGACCTTTTTCTCTTGGGAAATAGAGGAAATGCTTACCTTATATCAAGCTAGTATTTAATATTTGGTTAATATCTCATTTATTTTAGTCGGCGAAGTCTTCTATAGTGTAAGCGTGAATGGCAGCGTTGCCAATGAGGCCATCGATGTCCTAAAGCTTCAAACGAACCTCTACGACAGAGAAGGAGCCATGGTGGCCAATGTCACCTCAGATGGTAAGCTTGACGGCTGCCTAAAGATCTCAGGGATCAAGCCCTGGTGGCCCTATCTAATGCATCCCGAACCCGGTTACCTTTATGAGTTGGAGATTAAGTTGCTGGCGGCCAACGAGGAGCTGCTTGATGTCTACCGGCTGAAGGTGGGCCTGCGCACGCTAAGTTGGAACAAATCACAGTTTCTGATCAACGGCAAACCCGTGTATTTCCGTGGATTTGGACGTCACGAGGATTCTGACATTAGGGGCAAGGGCCTGGACAATGCCCTTATGGTGCGGGACTTTAATTTGCTCAAGTGGATCGGAGCGAATGCGTATCGCACCTCGCATTACCCTTACTCCGAGGAGTCAATGCAGTTTGCTGACGAGCACGGCATTATGATCATCGATGAGTGTCCTAGCGTGGATACGGAGTGAGTGTACTTGCGTCCGGCTTAGAGGCTTCTTACTCAACATCCTTTCTTTGCTTTCAGGAACTACAGTCAGGAGCTGTTGGGCAAGCACAAGTCATCGCTGGAGCAGCTCATACACAGAGACAGGAACCATCCCAGTGTGGTCATGTGGTCCATAGCGAATGAGCCTCGCACAGCGAGTATGAATGCGGATTCGTACTTTGAGTTAGTATTCTCTGGTGGCTCTCCGAGTAGTTGTAACTGAATTATTCTAATTTTCTTAGGCTGGTGGCCAATTTCACAAGGTCCATGGACAAAAGCCGACCGATTACGGCTGCCATTGCTGTTCCCTATACGCAGGATAAGTCTGTAAGTGGAGGTATCTTTCCTAAGACTTACTACTCTGTAGCTTATATCCTATTCAGGGTCGCCATTTGGACATTATCAGCTTCAACCGCTATAACGCCTGGTACTCCAACACCGGCCGCCTTGACATGGTCACCCAGAATGTCATTGATGAGGCGACCGCCTGGAACAAGCAGTACAACAAGCCAATAATTATGTCGGAGTATGGTGCAGATACCCTAGAGGGTTTGCATATGGTGAGTGTGTACATTGAAACACATAAAAATGTGATTATTTAAACCTTTTTTTTTATATCCCTTAGACCCCCGCCTATGTGTGGTCGGAGGAGTTCCAGGAGGAAGTATTCGCCCGCCATTTTAAGGCCTTTGACCAGCTGCGCAAGAAAGGCTGGTTCATAGGCGAGTTTGTGTGGAACTTTGCAGACTTTAAGACAGCGCAAAGTAAGTTACAATTTTGCTAAACTTGAATTATTTAATATATCAAAAATATTTAATAGGCTACACTCGCGTGGGCGGCAATAAAAAGGGCGTGTTTACCCGCTCTCGCCAGCCGAAAGCGGCTGCTCATCTGCTCCGCAAAAGGTACTTTGCCTTGGGCCGAGATCTGGATCAATGTCAGTTTCCAGAGGATCTCTTCATCTACATAGCCGATCTTATATCGTAGGGGATGGATATAGACCCAAATAAGCTGGCCATTGTAAATAAGCCAAGAAAAGAGAAAAACGAAACTACAATTGAGAACTGCCACAATTTTCTTCCGCTTTCCATATCCATTTACCATTCCGCTGCGTGGCCTTTGTACAATATAAATTTGCACTGTATTTTTGTATGTATTTCTAAGCGTAAGACTATAAATAAAAACAGCATTATATATTTAAATAAAATGAAAAAGTTTTGATTTTCAAAGTAGAAGTTTGTATACCCTTGCAGATTCCAAATGTAGCAAATATGTTTATCGTATTCATTTTATTTTTACAGTTTTAAAGTAACCTATATTTTTTCCTCTACATCCACCGATCGTTCGTATGGCAGCTATATCATATAGTTCTCCGATTCTTATGAAATTTACAAAAGCCCATAAATAATTGATTAAATCTCGGTTTGGGCTGGCATTGCCTTCCATTTGGTCGCGCCTTTTGAATTGAACTAAAAATAAAATTATGTTCAGTTTTCTGAAAAGTTATGACTTCAACAGATGTTGTTTTGAATATTTATTTATTATTTATGTAATCTTCAAACCCTTATGCTAAATAAGTAAAACGCAGTTGGTGTTTTTTTGCATGAAAGTTATATTTTTATTTAATTTTGCAGCCAATGGAGTTTTATTTTTCTTTTTAGTAGTTTTGTTTAGTTTAACTTAAGCTTGTTTTGTTTTTTTTGGGTTGAGCAAAATACCACATTATTGGCCTGGCCATCATAGTCGACAATAATTCTTTTTAAAATGCGCGCCAAATTGTGTGAATTTAAAAACTTAAACAAAAGCTTTAAATAAAATAAGAAATAAACATATTTGTGTGTGTTTTTTGTGTGTTCGAATTAATGCCTGATATGTGGCCTAAATAAACACAGATCGACAAAAACCCTTCAGACCTAACGCGACTGATTCTGAAAGATCGTGGTGTATACATTGCATTTTGTTTCCATCACATACCAATTTTGAGAAAATCGCGGCTAAAGTATAAACAACTTTTTGTTTTTGCACTTTTTAAAGCCTTATAGAACCAAAACCTTACGTGTACCAAAGCTGGTTTTAGGCTTAAATGAAACCCCTTATATTTCTTCTTCAATATTGAAAAGGGTCACCAAAGAAGGAATTTATGTTTATCAGCTATAAAGTTTTTTTTTAACTTACTTATGTCCCATATTTTGGCTATTTGTTCTAGCTCTGGTTATTCAAAATAACAAATTTTACGGTTTGGATATACGTTGGGAACTTAGATGTTAAATTATAAAAGTAACAACGAAATTTTCAACCTATATCCAAGCCTCACACAATTATCATTTTAATTGTAAATCTAATTATGATCTTTTTTTCTTGTAATTACATTTCTCCAATACCAAAGCGCAAATGGCTGAAAGTTTTTTAGCCTTATCTCCACCAAATATTTCCAGCACAGAAATTTAAGACAGTGTTGTTATTTTACTGCTCTAGCGGCTTTACAGATATTAGATGCAATACATATGGCTATTCCCTAATCTAAGCATAGGATATTTGTACACATTCAAAGTAAAACAAGAAAATAAAGTTATCTCCGCCCAGCGAAATTTGTACACCATTGCAAAATGCAATTAAATCAGTAAAAAACGTTAAATTTTGGTTAAAAAAAAAATACGATTAATTGTAAATCTAATTATGATCTTTTTTTCTTGTAATTACATTTCTCCAATACCAAAGCGCAAATGGCTGAAAGGTTTCTAGCCTTATCTCCACCAAATATTTCCAGCACAGAAATTTAAGACAGTGTTGTTATTTTACTGCTCTGGCGGCTTTACAGATATTAGATGCAATACATATGGCTATTCCCTAATCTAAGCATAGGATATTTGTACACATTCAAAGTAAAACAAGAAAATAAAGTTATCTCCGCCCAGCGAAATTTGTATACAATCAGTAAACAAGAAAGGAAGCTAACTTCGGCACGCCGAAGTTTGTATACCCTTGCAGATTCCAATTGTATCAATTCTAATCTATCCCAAAATAATATAATATGAATTACTTTCATATTCATACAATTTTACAGTTTTACATTTCTTACAGTTTACATTTTTTACAGTTTTACATTTACTACCGATCGTTTGTATGGCAGCTATTTGATATAGTCGTCCGATTCTTATGAAATTTACAACAAAGTTCTGAAAAAATTTAAAATACTAGTATCTAAAAGTTGAAGAAATTATGTTGAAAACTGACAAAGTTATAATTCTTTTTTCTACAAATTTCCCGATCGTTCCTATGGCAGCTATATGATATAGTCATCTGATTTTTATGAAATTTAATCCTAAAATCTAGAAAAATACATAAAGCTCATAACCGAAAGTTGGTCCAGATATGTTCAAAAACAGTGAAATTAAAATTTTTTTTCTAAAAATTGACGGATCGTTTGTACGGCAGCTATATGATATAGTCGTCCGATCTGGCCCGTTCCGACTTATGTCCGAGTGAGAGTATATAGAAGACTATCTGCAAAGTTTCATTCAGATAGCTTCAAAACTGAGGGACTAGTTTGCGTAGAAACGGACGGACAGACGGACAGACGGACATGGCTAGATCGCCTCGGCTGTTGATGCTGATCAAGAATATATATACTTTATAGGGTCGGAGATGACTCCTTCACTGCGTTGCAAACTTCTGACTGAAATTATAATACCCTGCAAGGGTATAAAAACGTTAAATTTTGGTTAAAAAAAAATACGAACTAACCGAAGATGGTAAAACGTTTTCATAAACTCAAAACATTATTTTAAAATTGGGTAAAATAATAGCATATTAAATTTTAAGATTTAATTAAAAGTTTTAAATTTACATATTTCCAAAAAAAAAAACGTCCCATTTTCGAGAGAGGGCGGGAACAACCAAAGAAAAATAAATATTCAAGGACAAGGAAGAAAAAAATGGGCGCGCAAAAGCAGATAAATACGAGAACAAGAGGAAAAAGAAAATGGTGATGTCTCACTCACTCGTTTACACTGTTGCTGCTGCAGATCTTAACGACGAATTAGAACACGGAAGACACATGAAAAAAAAAGAAGAAAAAAAACTGCACCGTACATAACAAACATAAAAAAAGAAGAAAATAATCTTCAAATATTTATAATTTGGCACGCATGTAACCCGCTTCTTCCTTTCTGAGAAAGAGCTCTCTCTTTTTTTTATTTTTCCACATTTGCGACAAAGAGAAAAGAAGAGAGAATACAACATGGCGACTGCCATTTTCATTGGTTGCCCTTGCACAATAAAAAAAAACACAATAAACTAGCCAGAACAAATCGCACAGATCTTGGCTGCACACATACACACATATATTAAAAAAAACACACATTTGCAGCGGCCCCCGGCTTCCATTTTGGGGCTATTTGAGCCCTTACACTTTTCCACACAACACTATCGGCACCTGGCACTATTTTCCGACGTATTTTTCACCGCGTTTTGATTTTATTTACCGCCGCGATCTCCTTGCTTGGAGATTTTCCCTTCGTCATTTTTTCCGTCCGTTTTGTCCGGCCGCTTAGTTCGAACTGATTCGCAGCCATCTGGCGAGAGTTCGCTTTCTGATATTTGAATGCGGCGAAGTTAAGGATCGTTGACAAGAGAGGAGACAAGGAAGGATAAGAGAGAGAGGAGGCGAGAGAGGATACGATTGCCAGTTTCAAGCTACAAATTGGATCGCGTTTCCAGAGCAGCTTGAAACTGGAAGCTTTGGGCAATCGTATCCCCTCTCGTATCCTCTCTCGCCAGCTCTCTCTCGTATCCTCTCCCGTCAACGAGCCTTAACTTCGCCGCCTTTAAATATCAGAAAGCGAACTCTCGCCAGATGGCTGCGAATCAGTTCGAACTAAG
>VNJS01003154.1:0-40364 GCA_008042575.1 Drosophila watanabei | reverse complement strand
GTTTTGGGCAGAAGCTGCACGAGCAGATGCTCTGGTGGATCGCTCCAAGTGTAAAAGGATCCCAGGAATCCTCATGGCATCATAGTTGACCTGTTGCCGGATTCTACTCTTCGCAGGTGTAAACGAGGTCTGGACGCCGAACAAGCACCTCTACAACGTGTTCCTGACGGCTATGTCTATGTATGTGTGCCTCAAAAAGTACGCAATCCGATGGGCATAAACAGCCACGCTCCTGGTATAATAACCTACTTTAATGCGAATCTGAATCCCCACTAATAGCCCAAGAACGAGAAGAGGCGGAATCATTTCCAAATTGTGCAGAACGATGGCGTCACAATGCCAGGAAAAACTCGCAAGAAGCACCTCTTACAGGACCACATCGACGAGGCCTTAATTTTGTCCGACATGTTCGATTTGGATGAGGTCTTCGCCGTGGAACTGCTGTACACCGCCCAGCGACAGCAGATGCATCATCCGGGTCTGCCGGGTAAATAACAAAAAAATTCCATGAACTCTTGTCGTGTGCGAGCAAGGTATTCTTTACGACAAAGCTTGCTTTGGAATTGTCCGTCTGAATTACCCAAAAAAATAGGCAAACATATTTATCTAGTTCCTCTTTTGTTTCAAATTCTTTTTATTTAATCCCTTATTATTCTTATAAATACTAATTTAATATTTCATTTAACCAATTTACTTATCAGCGAACTCCTTTTAAAGCTTTACGCGAACTAGTCCCTCAGTTTTGAAGCTATCTGAATGAAACTTTGCAGATAGTCTTCTATATACTCTCACTCAAATATATGTCAGAACGAGCCGGATCGGTCCACTATATCATATAGCTACCATACAAACGATCCGTAAATTTGTTGAAAAAATTTTATAACTTCACTGTTTTTTAACATATCTTGATCAACTCTGGGTTATGAGCTTTATATATTGTTTCAGGTTTTTCGATTTAATTTTATAAAAATATGACTACTATGTCATATAGCTGCCATAGGAACGGTCGGAACATTTTCAGAAAAAAAATATAACTTTGTCAGTTTTCTATATAATTTCTTTTAATTCAAGATGCAAGCATTTCATATTTTTTCAGAATTTTGTTGTAAATTGCATAGGAACCGAACGACTATATCATATACCTGTCATACAAGCGATTGGTAAATGTGGAGAAAAGTTAAATTTTTATTTTAGATGTAAAAATGTAAAAAAATGTAAAAGTAGTTCATATTATATTATATTGGGATAGATAATAATTGATACAATTGGAAACTGCAAAGGTATACTTCGGGGTGCCGAAGTTAGCTTACTTTCTTGTTATAATTCAAGTTGTTTTATCTAAATATTTGTGAATAATACAATTACAAATTATAATCGCCAGAAACAGTAATATTTTTAATTGTTCTTTTTTATTGCGTTTACAAACATTTTATAAATGTATTAAAAATACAAAAAATAAAAACTCTCTGTCTCTCTTTAAATACTTAAATGTGTGAGCATGCTGCCGTATGCGAAGCATAGCCAGCATCGAAATGGCATCAACGACTAGCAAATGAAGAAAACATTTACATGTAAAATGCAGTAAAATAAATAATAAACACTTGTGGCACATGCTCCTGGCTTAGCACTCTTCAATTAGGGGCGTGCTCTGTCTGCTGAGCGCGAGCTGATAGGCAACCTCAAAGGCCTGTCCTAGGGTCAGAATGATTTCCTTGGCTAGATCCTGTAAACCATTGTAAAGCAATGCATTAGCGGTTGAGAGGATAACAGGAGTTTACGTTTACGTTTACGCACCAAACTATCTACCATAAAGACGTGGCAATAGTGCAGTTCCTGTTCTTTGGTTATGTAGGCAAAGTAGCGCAAGTCTTCAGAGTCCTGGCAAACGCAATTGATATTCTCAATATCATGGCAACAAATGGCAGTCTGAGAATGGAATGGTAATGAGATAATCTTGTTAGAGCGACCTGAGTGCCTACCATTTTCTCCTGGTCTATGAACTTGACGCCAACGCAGGAGACTGCGATGTCCACGTTGAGACGCGTCTGGAGATTGGCCGCCTTCAGATACTTTGTGGAAGTGGTGCAGTTCTCGAGCAAACTAAAATCGCTGACACTCGCCGCCGACTTCATGTTCTCTTCATCAATCTTTAGTTTCTGGATGGACTTTCGTGTTGAAAGTGTCCCCTGCAATTGTCGTATCACCGTCGACCCGAGATACTAAATAAATGGAGTAATCAGTTAAGTGTGAGCTAAATTTTAGACCCGATTATATTATACTCACAAACAGAGCATATCTTATTTCGCCGTAGATCAGTGTATATGGCGAGTGGCACCAGTTTGACGTGGAGCTTTGTTTCTTGCCCAGCAACAGTTCCGCCGGGTCCCGTATGTGTAGCGATTGCCGCGAATCCTCTCCGGCTGCTATCAGGCTCTGCGGCTCCGGCATTGCCAGTTCGAACTCCTCGTTGTTTGAAACTTCGTTGCCGATGTTCTCGAATATCGTATCGATCTCGGCCCACACTCGAGATGCACTGAAATCCTCGCCTAGCGCGGAGTAGCGCTGCTTGGACAAACTGCGGCGATGGTTGAGTGCGTGCGCCGATTGCACCATGCTGGGCGAGCGGAGAAATTCGCGATCCGCCGGCACAGAACCTGCCTTGCCATCTGTCATTTCCGGGGCCAAGTTCAAAGTTGATCCCTTGAAGAGGCCAGCAAACGGAATATCGGCCACAAACTCTTCCACCTGATCGGAGCTGGCGGAGTTGGCTGTCCGTGGTGAATCACTCGCTTCCAGCAAGCTGCTTTTCCGCAACGTAACCACCGGCTGAATGAAGTTAAAGATTGTGTGCTCCGCCTCGGTGACGGTCGGCGGCGGATAATCCGGCGTGGGTGAGTGGCGTACAGCTCTTAGCTTGCTGGTGGCTTTAGCATGATTGTTATTACTGCTACTGTTGTTGTTATTATCCACAGTTGGCAACCTGCCGTCGACTTCATCTATTGGCAAAAGATTCGCATAATCGTTGTATTCACCGCCGTTTATTCGAGTGCGTGGCTTGGGTACTGGAGCCTGAGATGGCAGCGACATTTCAACATATGTGGCCGCCGCCTGTTGACGCACCGCAGCTGAAATAGTCATAAAACCAGATGTTTAATACGTTGACTCATTGGTTGTGCGGTATCGTATCATTCTAGAGCTGACTGTGCTTATTCTATCCTTAAAATATCTACTTGTGTTTACATACGTACAATTGCTACTGGTGCTGGCTGAGTTATCGTCGCTGGCAGAGCCGTTCCTCAGCAGATTTATATACTCATAAGATCTCGATGGCACCGATCCATTGGAGATGTCACTACATGTCCGAAAGCTGGGCAGCGTTGGTTGCTTGTAGACCGGCTTGTAGCTGGCCCAGAGATCGCTATCGCCATCGCCATCGCCATCGCCATTTGCCGCCTGGAGTTCGTTAACATCGCCAAAGGATTTCTGCTGCAAGATGGGCTTCATCTGCAGATAGTTCTCCGGCGCCTTGGCGAACACATCCAGCGAGCTTAAAGAGTGCGAAAGTCCGTTGACTTGATCTTGCTTTCTATTTGGCGAAGGGTTGAGTGAGTGGCGGGTGGTTGTTATGGAAGAAGAGATCAAACGATATCCAGACCAGAGTTAATTGAAGAACGCGCAACCGAGTCTGATGTGTGTCTGTGCTAGGGCTTAGTGGGCGAGGGCTTGGTGCGTGGGTCGTAAACATGAGAGAATGGTTCAAGTGCGAGTGGGGATGAGTGCGCTCTCCGACATGATATGATATGGGCTGCGGGCTAGGTTAATTAGGGTCAGCATAGTGCATGTGGGTGTGAGGGCGTGTCTCAGTGCATGGTGCTGCTGCTGGGTGCTTACTTCCTTTGCCTGGCCGGCGGCTGCTTCTGGCGCTGTGAGTTCTTCTCATACAGCCGCTTTGGCAGCGACTGTGTGCCGTTCTCCACGACAATGGGCCTTTGCTGCTCCCTCGTGGCATGGGTGAACTCTGGAAAAGATTGTGGGTGTTAGAGTTTTGAGTGGGACCTAACTAGGGTCTTCTTCTAAATCCCTCTTCACTTAATTGCTTTTATATTGTACAATCAATCGATTGCCTGAATTATTATTATTTGTTTTAAACCTAAGCAATACTCGAGAATTTTAAAGTTCTGCTAGGATAAGCACATGTCTATCAGATCGGATCACTTTCCGTCATGGTCTAGACATAGGCAAGCTACACGTTGACTAAGGCAAGCATTTATAGGTTTTTCGGAAAGAAGATTACAAAGAAGCCTTACAGATTGTCTGTTTGCATATTCTAAACATTGGTGGTTATGGTTTATTGTTAGTATTATTCGTTAAGCTAAGCTTTGTAAAGAGTTATAAGTACATTACGCGGTATTATACTCTATACTTGGGGAACTTTTATAACATATCTCGCAAGATACATAAACATAAAAGAGAGTTTATTAGTTTTTGTTAACAGAAAGCGTTTAAAGAAACTTTAACGGTTTCTAAGAACACTTTCTGAATACAAATCATAGGCGAAATCATTATTGATCTATAAATAACAGTCGTGCCGAGACCAAGGGCTGTGAGTAAAATTTGCGAGCAATTCATTTAGCATTTTGTTAGTTCCCTATGATCCATCCAAGCGCCGATGATACGCACCATTTATTGCACCCACAATGTCATAAGTCACATGCGGCGGATAGTCGGAGAGTATGTCCAGGGCTGTGCGGCCATTTCCATCAGTGGCATGCACATATATCCCGGCGCGGAGTAGCGCTACAACCACGGACTTTTTGCCGCAGAGCGCTGCCTCGTGTAGGGCGCTGCCCGCAAGGGTGAGTATGTTTACATCGACGCCCGCTGCCAGCAGGGTTTCCACCACCTTCTTGTGTCCATTTCGACTGGCGAGGTGAAGGCAGGTGTGCGTGAAGATGTGCTTGGTGGGCGACCAGCCCAGCAGATCGCCCTCGACTTCCTCCGGCCGCTTGTAAGGCATTATTAGGTCCGGGCAGTGGCGTAGTAGCGTCTGGACCACCTGTAGTCGGCCAAATTGAGCGGCCAGGTCCAGGGCCGTCTGAAAGCTATTGTTACGGATGGCGGGATCGGCGCCGTAGGCGAGCAGGATGCCCACCACCACGTTGTGGCCGTGCTGAGCCCCCGAATGCAGTGGCGTCTCGTTCTCAATGGTCTGGGCGTTGGGATTGGCGCCCGAGGGCCTGTGCATCAGCAGCATCTTCACGATGTCCTGGTGGCCCGCCCAGGCGGCGAGAAATAGCGGCGTCGAGCCGCGTATGTCGGGCACATCGAGCAGGGCGTTGTGGGAGAGCAGCAGCATGACAATGTTGCTGTGGCCATTGAGGCAGGCGTGGTGCAGCGATGTATAGCCATTCATGTCCCGGCAGTTGATGTTCGGACTGCGTCGAAAGCTGAAATCGATTAGAAACGTGAAATTATCCGTTTGCGACAGCAGGTGTATAGGCGGTGAAATGATGACTCACCTGGCCAGTGGTCCCAGGCGCCTGCTCGAGTGCTCTAGCAACTTATCCACCGCCTTGATGTCGCCGCCGCGAGACGCCTCCAGCAGATGCTGATCCTTTCCCATCCTTGCTCCTCCAGCGGCGCTGTCTCCACTACGTCGTTACTGCCAAAACAGAGGCGAACACATGTCAGTGGTGTACGATTTTGCTCCCGTTCGAAGAGAATGAGATCATCGCGAGAATAGAACCCGAACGCACCTAACCCCACCCCCCACCAGCCCCAGAATCAGGTGGCAGAATCAGCTGTTGGCCCTTACACTCACTCACATGGGCACCACCTCACCCACTGAGCCCGTATTTATTTACACTAATCTAAACATTCCAGGGCACGCAATCGAGTGTGTGTGTGTGTTATTGTTGATTTTGGGGCTGGTTGGCTCCGCCTCTTGCAAGGTCATTTAAGAAATTAGGCTGCTCCAGTCGAAAGTTAAGGCGAAGTGATTTGTTCTATTTCCACACTGTTAATTACCGGCTAAGTCCACGTCCACTTTGAAGGGCCGCTGCCATAAAAGACCAGGTTATTGGCCGTCGAGACAAGTAATAAGAAGTCCGAGCACAAAACTTTATTTACGTGGAGGCGATCTGCGACAAGTGTTGGAAAACATTCTTGGCAAGTGTTCGTTACTAATCGAAGGGAGATGGTTGCGTGAGCTGCCAAAAAGCACGAGACCGTGATTTCCGCGATTCGCCAGTGCTGACACATATTTGTTGTTAATAAATTACGGATTTTAAAGAGTTACTTTTTTTTAAGAGAAAAATAGTTATTACAAATCTCTCAAAAATTAACTTTATTTCAGCGGAAAACACTTATATAAAAATTCATGAATTTTAGACTAAATATGATGTGTGAAAGTGGTTGATTGTACTTCATATGTGCTGCGGTGCAGTGGCTTGAACGGTGGATCCATCTTGGCTGCCACGGATCCTTTATCACAATCGCAGTCTTTAGTAGCGAGTCACGTCAACATCTATCCTTTTAGATTGGCGAACTCATCCGGATAGTCGGCCAGAAGGTCGGAGCGACAGGAGACCTGGATGTCCGAGGCTTTGCCCTTAAGGCGGAGATTACTGTCATTGGTAAGGAGCATCATGTTCGGCACCTGCTCCTTTAGCTGCAAGCAACAGTTAATAATGCTGTCGTCCGGAGAGTCCACATCGATTAGGTGATCCGCCTCCTCCAAGGCAGATTGAGCTGAGGTAGGAACCAATTGTTGATTAAAATCAAGCATTTAAATCTTAATCATTTGATCCTACCCTGTATTTGCAAGCTTTCATCAAATTTGGTGTTCAGATATCGTATTGCTTGCCTGGCAAACTGATTCCTATTGTTCTCGCTCGAGATCTTTAGCTTGTCCAGCTCCTTTATAACGACATAGGGAATGTACAGCATACTTCCCACTGTTCCCGGTAGGATCACCTCGGTTAATGCCTCCACGAACTTGATGTTGTGCATCAGGATGTTCGTGTCCAATACGAAGTACGTGTGATCCAGAAGGCGCGTGGGCAACTCCTCCTCGCCGTTGGCCTGGCGCATGAATAGGATGTCGCTGATTTCATTCGCTTTCCCTCCATTGGCTTGCTCCTGGATCGGCCGGACCATCTGCTCCTCTTCGATACTCTCTTCCCAATCCATAGACTCTGGCTCTTCATCGCTCGCTGTGGAGCAATTAAATGCACTTATGCCCGTGAGATCACAATTTTTAACCTCGTTTTGTGGTTGTGTTTGAGTTTCTTGAACGCCTGCGGTGGACTTATCGTTATTATTGGGTTCAGCGGTCTCCTGTTGCTGGCGAAGAGACGCCCTGAGCTGCGCTAGGCGCTGGTTGGCTACATGATATAAAAGGTTAGCAAATATTTGAGATAATGGTTTCACTATCCTCGAAGCCTTACCACTTTGGGAACTGCCCGCCTGGAGACGATTGCTGGCATCCAGCAGGGCCGTCGGCTTCTCCCAGGCGTTTTGGGGCGACGATATCTTCGTGACATTATCCTTGGCCCTAGGATGCTCACGATAGGATCGCGGCAGCGTGTCCGAACATGTCGACTGCCTGCGAACAGGTAAGTTCGCCGGCGGCGGCGCTTGGCGAGCAAACATTGAAAACCTTCGCGTCATCCGGTTTCCTTCAGCCTTCTTTATGTCCTTTGTTGGTGCCTCCTTCTCCTGCAGCCGCTTCAAAGTGGTCTGCAGCCGTTTCAGGCGACTCTGGGCTGGCTGCCTTTCAGTTGGCACAGCTGTGGGGCCACAAGTTGAGCATTAATCATGGATACATTAAGAGAATGATAAATGTACCATTCCGCTGACGTAAGTTGTACACCAGTTTATCCTTCTCGTCTTCGCTGAGGATTCCAGAATTCGAGTAGCCATCATGTTTGCTGCCTCCTTGGCCCGACGACATGTTTTTTCACATTTAACTGTTTTTTGAGACGAATTTACCAAAACAAACTAGTGATGGGTGGAGAACACGTACTGAGTGGAGCACGTGCTCGTGTCACGATCAGCTGCTGTGGTAACAGCGCTTGCCCACTTGTGGCGCCACCTGTAATTGGACTAAATTGCGTGTAAATTATGAAAGCCAATGTTCTACGGATTTATCGGAATATTTATCATCCTGATAATATCACATCACCAGCTTTTTCAGCTTTTTACGATTCCTTCCCGAGTGGTCGTGCAGTTGGAAGGTTGCCAGACATTGCGTGAAATCAACTGGGACAGGGAATATCACAATTAAATCTTCCATCACTAACACGGCCCCGAAACTTGTCACGCCCCATCTCTAGCTGCACAAGCCGAAATTTTTATTTTTCTTGTCAAAGTTTCACGTTTTTTCCAAAAATTCAATCACCACAGAAACATGGAGACGGCAAGCACCAGTCCGTTTAAGCCCAGACACAAAGACAAGACCGAAGGTAAGTGAAAAAACCCAGAAATCCTTTCGAAACGAATAAGCGAGTTGTGCCGGCACATCGGGAACCTTTCAAAGCGCGTGTGTGTGAGTGTTGCTGTGCTTTAGCAGCCAAATTAGGATTTAAGGTATGCCGATGATTACCCCACTTAATGCAATCTCATTCAATATGTTCACTTTGCAGATGGAGGCCACGAAGAGAAGGAGGACACCGACGGGCTGGACGGCACCAGCGACGGTGAGCCGCAGAAGAAGCTGCTCCGTCTGACCGAACCTGTCCAAGAAGTCCGGCTGAACGACGCATACCAGCAGCGGGAAGTCACCAAATGGATGCAGACGGCCTGGACGGGGAAGAAGGGCGACACCAAAGAGGATCAAACCGGGGCTCAGGTGTTCGGAAATCCCTTCCAGATCTGCCTGATGCCGGGAATGCTGGCTGAGGGCCAGAGCCAGGCGCTGGTCGCCGAGATTACTCAGAAAGTGCATTGGTCGCGGAAGCAAATGGACCTGTATGAGTTCTACCAGAGCACCGACCTCTCCAACATGCCCAGTTGCCGCCTGCTCACCAACTTCCTGCAGGTGCTGCGCAAACAGGTGCGTCCGTGGCTGGAAAAGGTGACCAACCTGAAACTGGATTACGTGTCCGCCTCCTGCAGTATGTACACTTGCGGCGACTATCTGCTTGTGCACGATGACCTGCTCAAGGACCGGCAGGTGGCCTTCATATACTATCTTTCGCCCTGGGATGGCGCTGAGGAGTGGACTGAGGCGCAGGGCGGATGTCTGGAGATCTTTGGCAGCGACGATCAGTGTTTTCCTCAGTTTCCGGTACAGCGAAAGATCGCCCCGAAGGACAACCAGTTCGCCTTCTTCAAGGTGGGCTCACGCTCCTTCCACCAGGTGGGCGAGGTCACCACCTTTGACTACCCGCGTCTGACTATCAACGGTTGGTTTCACGGCGAGACCAACGAGGCCTTCGTGGCCGACTCCCTGCGCGCCTTTCCCCGCCTGAACTATCACCAGCCGGATAGCGTAAATACGCCTCCGCTGGGCCTGCTCCTGAATAGTGTGTATCTGAAGAGCGCAACGCGCCGAAGCATCCAAAAACGGATCGAGGAGAACTCGGAGATCTGCCTGTACGAGTTTTTTAAGCGGGAAAAGTTTGAACTGGCCCTTTCGCAGCTCTTGGCGGATACAGACACTCTCCAGTGGCGGAGACAGGGGCCTGCGAATGCGCACAACTACGAGGTTCTGGACTTGACAACAGCCAGGGGCACGATACAGGAACTCCTGCAGCTGTTCCGCAGCGATGCCATGTTCGACTTGCTGCGCGATTTCACAGATCTAGACTTGGCTGGAGCCGATGCCGCCAGACCATCGTGCAGCGTGGAGCTGCAGCGCTGGTCCCACGGCAATTACACAGTGCTGGGCGACGGTCTGGCCAGCGAGGAGAACACTTTGGACCTGGTCTACTACCTAAATGCGGCGGATGGGGCGGCTGTGATTACGTATCTTTCGCCCGACGCCGAGTTGCCGGCAGAGAAGCCACCGATGGATGCCAGGCGAGCGGACTACGATGGCGAGGAGGACGACGAGTCGGTATTGCTTACCATTACGCCCGTGGATAATGCGCTGAACATTGTGTACCGGTGCGAGGGCACCACCAAGTTCACCAAATACGTGTCCCGTAACACGCCCCTGGAGAAGGGACCTGTTTTTGTTATATCCTGCAGCTACAAAGAGTAGAATGTCTCTTCACTATCCTGCATCTGAATGCGCACAATGACTCCTCAAGGACTATTTACATTCATTTCTACCTATTGTACAGCAACTAATTTACCGAATAAAATCATAAGAAATCTTGAGCACTTGAGTTTGTTTAAGGAACCAATCTTCAACAGAAAAATCGCTATAGAAATGTAAAAGCCTTAACTAATGCCGTCCCTTCTGTTTAACTTTTCAGATAGGTACCGTATCGGGGCAACAGTTGCCTTCATCGTGGTCATCATTGGCATCGGCGTACCGATGTGGTGGCACACCACCACCGTTTATAGGTGAGTCAGATGACGGACAGGGACTGGCGGCGTTTCTCGAATTATCTGTAATTGTTTCCGCGCAGAGTTGATTTGCCCTCTTCGGGCATTTTGAGCCTCAGCGAGAGCCCCATCAAAACGGCTGTGCGGGTTGCCATCTTCACCCAGCAGCCCAGTCGTGGTCAGTTGCTCATCAGCGAACTTCAGAGTGCCTTCAGCGACAGTGGTAGGTAATTGTTAAGGCAGAAAGCGATTTGAAGATTTATAGAAGGCCTTTTTTTTCAGAAATATGGACCGTGGAATTCAAGCAACTATCACCGACAGAAAAGACAGTGCAGGAGGCTCACACGCCCGCGGCCTTAGAAAAGTTGTTGCTGAAGGAACACCCCCAGAGCATGGGCGACTTCATGTTCATAGAATGGCCCAAACTGCAGGAGGAGCTGCTGCTTACCACCGAACGCTCGGCCCTGATGCGAAGCGATACATGTGAGTCAACATTGGCCGTCGCGATGCCTTGATTCAAATGCTTTTCTCCCCTTAGCCTCCAACAAGATTGCGCAGCTGCTACATGCCAAGATACTGCAAACATATCGCATCAATCAGATACTGAGTACGGACGAAAGGATGGGTATTAAGTCGGAGGCCCCGCAGCCCACCTATGAGGTGATCGTCTCCGTTCTAAATCCGAAGCCCCGGCTGACCCACGCCCAGTGGAACATTGCCATGGCTGTGAAGAGTATGCCCACTTATCTCACTCAACCATTGCAAACTAATTTCTATTATCTTCCCGCTTCCCAGCGTATATTGAGCCTTGGCTGGCGCAGGTGTCGGGCGTGTCCAACTATACGGTGCGCACGCAGTGGAAATACCGCGTGGCCATCGAGGCTGAGGTTAAGCAGGTGCGCGACCAAAGCCGCCTGGGACGCCACTACGCGCTGCAGGAGTCCGCCCTGCCCCATCTGCTCACCTCGATTGCGCAGAACCTGAGTGCCAGCACCACAGATAAGCCGGCCATCAATCTGGTGGTGTACATACCGCCCTGCCACACAGCTCCTCTCCACATCTACAACAGCAAGGATCAACTGCTGACCCGAAACGGTGTGGATGCATTCATATCGCCGCCGTGGGGGGGCTTCATCATTGCCAATCCGCCCGAGCGTGTGTGTCTCGCCGCCATCAACGATGAGCCGCCGGTGCCGTATCATGTCAGCACTACGGACAACATGCAGGTGATGCTGGATCAGCTGTACAAGCTGCTCGACATTAGCAGCGAGCTGCACATCGACGGGGTCAAGGTGGTGGATATCGAACAGTTGGAGCCCCGTCGCTGGGAGTACGAGGCGTACCTGCGGCGCAGTGCCATTCGCCACATATCCACGGCCAGCAGCACGCTTCAGAGCCTTATCAAACTTTTGGGTAAGATTTCAGAATGACATTAGCTACAGTTCATTAATTATCCGGAAGGGGAAGTGTTTTATTCTGACAAAGGTTTTAATTTCAAATTTTATTCTGCTTTTTGCGCATCTTTTGATAATTAATATTCCCGAGAGCTTTCAGTGTGCCCATTAAAATTATTTTATATTTTGGGCCCTGCATTTAATGCCCTGATGATAAAACGGAATACAGATAAAACTTAATATCTTAGCTTGCCTTAATTGGACTATATTTTTTAATATTTATTTCCTTCCTCTCGTTTAGATCAAATCAGCTATATTGTGATAGACGACGAGGTGGGCGCCGCCATAACAAATTCCTACGCCGACATTTTGGCCGCCAAGGCCGCCCTCTTGGAACACCGCCTCGGCGATGCCTCGGCTCTGGCCAAGCGCGCCTTCGTGGCCTCGGAGCGGGGCTTCTTCGATGCCAGCCTGCTGGCCCAGCTGTACTTCCCCGACGAGCAGAAGTACGCCATCTACATTCCGCTCTTCCTGCCCATTATGGTGCCCGTGCTTAGCTCCTTCAACATGCTGCGCGGCGTGCTGCAGGCCAGGCGGAAGCAAAAAACTGCATAAGCCAAATAAAAGAACTCGTCATTAAAAGTATTTTCCCCATAACCTTTGCGGTTTATTCAATTTGCTTCGGTTTTATGTAGTACATGTCATCGTCAAGGCCTCGGGGCTTGGTCATTCTGCTGGAGCTATGGTAGTATTCCGCCATGTTTAAACTGTAGATGGCCGCACAGAGGATATAGCTGATAAGAATCCTCACAAGCATTCTGGACAATGCAGCAGCCGGAAAAATAGACAAATAGATTTTAAATAATTAAATTTTGATCTGTCACAGGAAGTACATATTTGATGTTGAATCCTCGGACGACTCTTCGCCTCGGGTTTGATTTCAGCCAAAAGCCTTGTGGATAACGTGTCGCTGCAATTCGGTGTCATGGCTGGTGGAGTACGCACCCCTCGGGGGCCCAGCACAGTCAGACCGCTCAGCGTGTGAACGGCGCGCATAGGTCAGGTTCAGAGGCGAGACAACAGCTTTGCGGACGCAGCTGCCGCTGCTGCTGCCGGATGAATGTCAGCCGCGATACGACACGAGACCAGGCAAAGCCAGCTAAAAACTTATTTTCCACAGGTGGGGAATAGTTTTAGCCTTTTCTCTAATGGGAAGCCCTTAAAAGGAACACATTTAGTAGGATTTTAATTATTTTAAGCTGTGATTTTTAAGTTTTGTTTGCCAAGTTTCTAGAGATATACCTTTTTTGGGCAGTGCCAGGCCCAATTGCATGCCATTGCAAAGAAACTGATGATGGAAAACGAAAACGAAACCCAAAACGAGGCAAATGCGCGGCTGTCAAAACTCGTTAAACATGGAATTCAATTGGTAATGGTAGAGCCATGAAGGCAGAGGGCGGAGCGGTGTCAAAACTTGGCGCATTAAAAAAGTAAATAGTTAATTTTTAATTGCTCACGGCTCGTTGGCCCTCAACTCGGATGCGAATCGGGACAGACAAAGACAGATACTCGCCAGCGAAGAGATCGCCGCATACATATTCAACAAGTATTTGTCTTTGCAAAGGTTAAATATTATTTTAATGAGCTGCGCTTGTTGTGGCAGCGACAGGGACTTCAGAAGAGACAGAAACCTTTTCTCCACGCGGAGGTGGAGGTCTGGTCTCGGCCCCAAGACCGCAAAAAGGTCAACAATGTGACTTTTAAGCGATCGCCAAATGCCGCCAGCCCGCCAGGCCGCCAAGTGGCTTTGTGTCATGGTTTCGTGTGCCGCCAGGTCGCGATGCCGGCATATGGTGGATTTTGGATCCGAGTCAGCCTGGATACATCTAGCTGTATCGAAGCGTAATTGCTGGCCGCAAGGGCCATCTGCATTTCCGGGCGACTCAGATAGCCCGTAAATCGCCGTTTCCCACACGCACTCAGTCACGGCAAACCGCACGCACGTAAAAAATCAATTCGGCTGATGCGGAGTCGATGAGGAGTTGCTGGAGCTGCGCCGGCCAGCCAGCCGAAGGCTAACACAATAACGAAACTAATTTTGATGTGGTTGTTAAGTATTTTCAAACACTTACAGCTTAGAGTGGAAAATGGGCAGAAGAGACCGACCCGCTGCGACCCGACCCGACAACGATTTGTCCGATATGAAGATGTTGCAGACAATGGACCGGGGCACTTGGCCTGGACACTCTTCGGCTGCAACAAGGCGTGTAATTAATAATTGATTGAGCAGCGTTTTTCCCAAACAATGAATGACACGGCGCTTGGGGCGATCGACGGCACGTCGGCGATGTCTGCAGATAACCGACAGCTGCAGTGTGGACCGACCAGCGGCCACCGGCAACTGACCACAAAGAATGGAAGAATTCCTGGCCAAAAACGGCACAAAGTACAAGGCACAATGAGCAGGAACCGGAGTTTGGGAGCCGGTGCTCTCAGCCAGGTGTGCCCGCCAGTTACATATATTGGATATATGGCATATATGGCCCGGCGAACATTGAAGCCGCATTGCGAAACGTTCACTGCTGCAATTGTAATCACTGCTGACCAAATGTGCATTGCTCATTGCCGCTGCTGAATGCACTTTTTATAGCTCCGGTGCATTCCCACCGCTAAGTGAAATTAATAAAAATCGTCTTAAATCGGTAGCTGGACCAAAAACGTCAATGCGTCTGCGCAATGCACATAATTTGTTTAATTAATTACGCCAACACATTTTCATTGCTGCCAGGGCCTATTGGGCAATAAGTTTTGGCCGACGACGAAGCGACGACTGATGTGAAAAATCCCATAAACTACAACAGGAAAAAACCGAGCATTCGCACTGGAACTATAACAGCCATTGAAAGCCGAACGGATTTGGCGGCTTTCGAAAGATTCAGCCAGCAGCCATCGTCAAAGTGGAAGTGGATGCTGCAGTCGGTTGTCGGTTGTGCTGCAGTCGGTTGCAGTTCTCAGCTTGCGCCAAGGCCACTGGCATTTTGTCTGCATATGCGCCGACTCGAGATCTCGAGATCGGGTAAGCGTTTTGTGAGCGGTGGCATCACAGCACAGCCTCTGCCGGATTCTGACCAGAAATGCTAGGCGACCCCAGTTCAATCTTTTCCAGAAGAATAATGACTAATTTGCACCGCTGAAACACTGCAAGTGATTGTGGAACAATTAACCAATTTGTTTCGGCCGAATAAAGTCGAAGCTAACGCAAAGCGAGGGGTATAAAACATCGAAACTATCATCATCATCAGTTGCGAGTGGCAGCCATGGGAAAGAGGAGACCCCGGCTGGAAAAGTGTCGAAGCCGACAAACCCCAAGGACGCCGTGCTTATAAAACAAATAAAGCGAAATGTATTATAAAAAATATTACTTACCCTTACTGCCCGGCTTGACATAAATGCCAATTTAAATGCTGCAAAACGCATAAATCAGCAACGGGCAAAGTTCCAGCATCAGCATCAGCTTCAGATTCAGCTTCAGCTTGAGCTCCAGCTTCGGCTCCAATGTTGCTGCTGTGTCTCTATAGATGTTGCTGCTGTTGTGTCGGGTGTTGTTGTCGTGTTTTGGGCAAACAAACGATCAGCAAGTGGCGCTCCTCAAAAACGTTTTTCTGTTTTCTGCCAAATGTTCACTGGAACTGTTCAAAATGAAGAAGACACAGCCGCCGGGCAGAGTTCAGTAAAAAGGCAATGCTGCTGCTGCTGCTGCTGTTGGTGGTGGTGCTGGGTGACAAAAGTTGCCGTCTAATTGAATTAACATAAAATAAAAGTTGTCTTGAAAATGCGCATAATCGACGCCGGCAACATCCTGGTCAGCCCAAGCCATAATCATTGGCCATTTGGCATTTGAGTAAGAATTTCTAGCCAGAAGAATCACGAACAATGCCGCGCAGCCTCAGCTGGGCTTCGGCCGGAGCTCCGGCCCGGAAAGCTCATTAGCATGATTACAATGAAGATTCGACTGCATAATAATTCACACATATTCCCGCATTGCCGCAAATAATTACGAAAAGTGCATTTGTATGGGCTGGCAATTAGTCACAGACACTGCAGCGGCTCTTGGCTTAGTGCAGCATCTGCAAGTCGCATCGCCGGATTCTTTGCCGCCCGCCACCGTCGCCCCATTCATTCCCATAATTTACCAAATATTTTTTATTATTTATTTTTTGTTGTTGTATTTTCGCCTCTATGTCTGAGCGCGGCATAGCAACTGCAATGTCTATAACATTTTCTCACGTTTCGTCGTGCAGATTTCGGCACAAGTTGCGCCTTGGTGTGGCCGCCGCTGCCGCTGCCGCTGCTGCTATTGCTGTTGCTGTTGCTGTTGCTGTTGCTGTTGCTGTTGCTGTTGCCTTGCCTGGGATGGTACAAGATGCAAGATGCAAGATCCAAGTGGTGGCTGCTTGGTGATAATGATGGTGGCGGCGGTGCACCTCCGCGGGGGTGGCGGCTAATGCACATTTTATGCAAATTTTAACAGCGCGATCTCTGTGTGTTGGCTCAGCTTATGGCAGCTTAAGTCGCTTTACGAGTGCCAGCAAATGCAATTTAGAATGCTCGGCGAATCCATTGGCTGTCAATAGGCGCTGGCATTAAACCTGTTTAAATTTATGCTTTTAGCAAATTAGAATATTTTGTTTATTATTTTGTTAGCTTTATTTTTTTTTTGGGCCTGGCTAAGGAAAATCGAATGAAAAATATTCACAAAAAACTTACTGCTCGGGGATTTGGGTTTAACCTGTTCGAAAAACCGCGCTCGCTTTAAATTTATTACGTTTTTTGCAGAAGATGATTTTAGTTTAATGAACTGCTAATTTAATGGCTGTTTTTCAGTACAAACCTCGTCAATAAAAACTAAAATTGATTTATTTAGATGCAGTTAATTCATTTAATAAATCATAAAATGCCACAAAGGCTGCGAGCTATAAGAAAAATTATTAAATAGAAAGCTTGTTAGTTTAAATTTAACTTTAAGTTAAAGATGTTTCTTTTGGGAATTTTCATTGATCGAAATGAAGTCGTGCAATTACAAATTCGGCCAGTTAAGTAAAAATAATATTATTTATTGATGTAATATTACTTAATTATAATAACTTTGATTTAAAAATAATTCCTAATAACAAAGTACAGCATCTGATATTAATTTAGCTGAAAACGTGTTATTTAGTTCTAGGCTAGATAGGATTTTAAGTGTAACTGTCCCTTTTATGGGAAACAAGTTCGTTTCCTAAGTCTTTCGTTTTTATGCGTTTCGCTTGCAGACTTTCAAATACGCCGCATCACGGCAATGCGTCAAATTAGCTAGGCAGCCCGCTCACTGACCGCTGCCCGGGTGTCCACATGTCCATGTGTCCAGGTGGCGGCCTGGCTGGTCGTCCGACTGCCACACTGACCCAATCAAATCCAATCCCAGAGAGCCACGGAGTTGCGGTTTCGCAAGCGCCGTCGCATCCATAAAACTGTAAATTGCACAGCTGCGTCTCCGTGTCCGTCTCCATTTGCGGCTGTCGCTGCCACGTGCAATCCCAAAATCCCAATCTCCATCCCCATCCCCATCGCCATCCCAATCTCAGCCAATGCGAAATTATTATTATTATGTGTGTGCTGTATGTGTAAATGCATTAATGTGTATGCAATTTCTTATTATGAGCGGTGGTTGTTGGCTTCCAAAAGGTTTTCCGAGAGCTGCACTTTATCAACGGGAAAATCTGCTGGCAGGCAGCCCATGCTCATTGCTGCACAATTACTCAACGACCTGGGATGATGTCTGCCCCGACCGCGATTCCGATTCCCGCTCGAGTCCCAATTGCAATCCTCGCCACTCGTTAGTGCCCGGTTGCCTCTCGAGAGCGGCACCAGCTTCTTTCTGTTAGGCTTTTTGGCATTTTTTGGCGCGTTGCTGAGCATGGGATGAGTTGCCGCCAAATGCCAAGCGAGAGTTGAATCGAGCCCCGGGAGTCAGTTCAGGCGCATCTTCAGCTTAATTGAATTTTTAGCTGCCGTTGCTGCAGTTGCTGGTGAATGCATTTTCCACCGGCTCCCACAAGTTGTGCAAATGCTTTCGGCACTTTTACCGCCGACTGCAGACACTCTGTGACTGACTGACTGGCTTACATAATGAGTAAAAATTAAATAATTTACCCAACAAATGGATTCTGGAGGAGCTTGTACTTTCGGCTTGTAGCTGCCAGGTGGAACATCGAATTCGTGTCTCTGACGGCGAGCACATTCATCAATGTCAGGCGTGGAGTCCGAGGCCGTTCGGGTCTCCGATTGATGTGTATTTAATTAAAAGAGCCGCTAATTAGAATCCAATTCGCCTAGGTGCTGTGTAATGCCAAACACCAGTTCGTGCCAGGCATCATCTTCGGACAATTGGGATCTCTGGCCCAGGCGCTCGTACTTCCTTATTATTGGCCTTTCCCACGCAGAGATCGCGTGAGTCATTGGCACATACACAGGAGTTGGTTCGTAAAGCGAACATTTATTACAAACAGCATTACAGCTCTTTCACAATCGCAATTGGCAGCAAATTAGAAAGATGGCGGCCATATGCCACTTCCCACAGATTTTTGGCAGATGGCTCCGGGTTGAAAGTCATCCCAGTCCCGATCCAAGTCCCAGGCTCGTCCTCCGTTTTCCGCCTCGATTTCCCCGTCGCAGTTGACATTTTTTTTAGCTCCGCCAGTCAGCCAGGGCAGCTGCTTTGCATGACTTTGGCTGCCTGGCCTTTTTCCGGCATTCAACCTCAACTTTGAAATGCCAAGCAGCCAGAGCTTCAGCCTGAGCCTCAGCTTCAGTTTCAGTTTCAGTTTCAGTTCCAGATGACAGCTTGAGGTTGCAGCCAACATTTTTCCAGGGCTTGTAAATATAGAAAAATCTAGAGAGCAACGCCCAAAATGCGCCAAAAAACCGATTTGGCCGAGTATCAGGCGTGTAAATTCCCACACTGCAGCAAATACCGTGCATTCCCCGCTCCCAGCTCCCAGCTCCCAGCTCCAAGCTCCGTGCCACACTCACCCAAATACACATAACCGGATTGGCGGTGGCACCGCGACTTTTGCCCCGACAATCCAGCGGCAGCCGCAGCAGCAACAGCGGCAGATGGGGCAGCAAATGACAAAGCCCCGCCATGGCTATGACATAATACCCAGCGGAAGATGCAACCAGCTTGCCACGTATGCACTGTCAACAATTGAAGGCCTAGAAGTCAGATTCAAATAATTGTATGCTTATTTCATATTGAACTAACAAATCCAAAAGTAATAAATATTAAGTACACCTCACATGTGTTTACATTTTATATAAAATAACAGTCGAAGGAGTTACGTTATTTGCACTTTGATGTGCAGAGAAACCTATTCATCTTAATAATATATATTATATATTGTATATATTTAAAAATAAGAGGAAAAATATATGAAACATAGTAAGCCTTAAAATGCATTTAGAGACGTCAGAAGTGGAAAACAAGGATCTACTATCAAGCTAGAAAAAAGATAGATTTCTTATGATCTAAATAAGTGCCAGAAAGTTGCAAAAATATTTACATATTCAGTTTGTATTATATTTAAATTTTTCTTCAAGTTAAAAAGGCATTTTCTTAATCTATTAATCCATTTAATGAATAAAGAAGGCAAAGAAATGTCGCCCAGTGCACGTGCAGCGGGTGTAATTGATGTGGGGTTCGTTGGTCGGGCGGGGGAGTGCGCTTGCCCATAATCATGAGCTGGCCCTGCGGCCAGCTGACGTAAGTGATGAGAGTAGCGACTCCTCCTGGCGGGCGGTGCAGCGAGCAGCTAACAATGCAACTGGGTAAGTGTCATATGGTCACACGCTGCGTATGCGTAATTTGCGTTAAGCATACGACAGCGAGCCGAGACGGATAAGGCGGCAGAACCCACCAGGCACTGATACAAGCGCAGACACGAACAAGAGACGAGCACGAAGAAGACGATGGCAGACGAAGCTGGAATGCCGCTGCGCTGCTTAAGACGGCGCTGCACAGTGGTCACTGAGTTGTAATTTGTAATAAATATATTTGTTTATAATTTAAATGACACAAAACGGAGAAAAATACTATATTGGATTTTAAATGTAATAAATATAAAGCAATTAACTATAACTAGACTCTCTTCGTAATGAAATTTATATATACAACTATATATTGATATTGGATACAAATGAAGATAAATAAAGAGCTTAAATTCCACTGCACCCACTTCCAAATTCCAAAGTTACACTAATTTTAAGTTAACTTAAGTCTACTGATACTATTTATAGAATTTCTTAGAATTATATTAGGATAATCCTTCCGCAAACTTCTATGAATGTCTAGAAGGCGACCCAAGTTCCGTTCGCATTATCTTAGGCCCACTGTTCGTGGTGGCGACTGCTGCCTTGGCAGCCAAGCTGCGCGATGGGCTCCAAGTGGTTTCCTTTCGCTTTCAGAAATCATTTCGCTTCGACAACGTGGACGATAAAGTCACAGATCGCGCATCGCAGCGCCTCGCTCTGCCCGCTTCATTCGCCTGGTTCGCCTGTCTCCTCCGCGCGGTTAGTGGTTGCTGGTTGCTGGCTGCTGGCTGCTGGCTAGTGGTAGAGTCAGCGGTGGTAGTGGTTCGTTCTTCTGTGACTCTGTGCTTTTCCGCTGTTTGCCCAGCCAAGTGAGGCAGCCGCAGACGTCTCTCAACGTTTCGCTGCACCTTCTAAATGGGTTTTCCGTAGTTTTCGCACCTTGCGAAACACATTTCGTACGCATTTACATACACGATCGAAGTTTGAAGAATCTACCTGGCGACTGCTCATTTCCTACATGACGGACAACTTTTTTGGCACACTCGTCATGGAAATGATCCGCTCGCTGGCGATGCTTTTCGTGCTGAGTTAGTTAGTGAACAAAATCAAAAGCAACAAAAAATAGCGAAAAATCAAAAAGTAACGAAGACACAAACATCTTGTGCAGCCGGGGAGGGTTTTGCAACCGAAATCCCTTCCAATACTCATAAGATCTCTGGTGTTGTGCGCCCCCTCTCTTGTCTTGCAGTGCGATCCATGTGAAAATCGGCATTAACTATCAGCTTAATTGCTCTGGATTACATACTGGATATCATCCTGCATTTGGATTACACAAACTAATACGACATGTTGAGCCTAGATTACGCAATGATTGCCATCTTATTGGGTGAGTATACAAATTTAAGGATACTTTTAAGAATATTTAAATGACATATGCAGTAAAAGGAATTTTTTTAATGCTAGAAGGAAGAAATATGATAATATTTGTATTAGTATTTCCAAGTTCAAATTTAAAATCTGAATGCTATTTGATAAAGACTAGATAGAAAAAATATGCAAATATTTGTATAAGTATTTCCCAATTCAAATTTAAGTTTTTACTGTGACTGTTTGCTTTTAAAGTTGGAGAATTAATTATTAAAATGGGCTTGCGACTTACATCAATCCATGTTCATTTATTTTTTTGTTATAATTACGTACTCCTAATCTGCGTATTTAATTTAGTTACA
The DNA here is from genome assembly GCA_008042575.1 of Drosophila watanabei. NCBI lineage: Eukaryota > Metazoa > Arthropoda > Insecta > Diptera > Drosophilidae > Drosophila > Drosophila watanabei. The sequence goes on along the minus strand of VNJS01003154.1, from coordinate 18,895 downwards.
TTTCGTATGCCAGATAATGTCAAGAGAAATTAGGATATATTTTTTTATAGCAAGTTTTCAAAAGTATATATTTAAATATGATAATATAAGTCACGAAAAGTAAGGAAAATAGTTTTCTTTTTAATGTTTGTATCGAACGAGCATTTTCTCAAAGCAGACAAAAACATCTATATTAGCTATCGATTATCGGCCAACTTTCCAATCGTTTTTATCGCAACTTGATTCAAATTAAGCCCCAGCTTCATCAGGTCTGATTTATTGGCGATCAGCCATTGCTAACAATCGCATACAGTTGCTTTTAACAAAAAAGATGCCAAGATCCCATATCGGCAGATATAAAAAATCGCAAGCTCATTAGTTTTTGTTTTTACAACAAATGCTCCCATATAGAAAAGATGTACTGGCCCAAGGCCCATTGCTCGCGAGGGAAATTAATGGGATTCAATGAGTCAATGATTCATATCGATCACATTTGGGATCCCAGCGTAATTTGTTGAAGCGCAGACCAAAAACCGAATGAAGACAAGGCTGAGAAATGGCAATTAGGGCTAAGAGTGGGTCATCAGCATAATTACCATACTGTAAATTATTTGCGAGTGAGAGTGAAGTGGGACAACGCCCCAAAACGGTGGCTCAAGGGGACTCGCCCTTCGCCCGTCGCCCCTCGCCCACTGCGTGAGAGCCGCAGAGGCCCCACGCTCTGCCCAATTTGGAGATTCACTCCAGCGACCCGCAATTGGTATCGGAATCGAACCATCAGCGCCGGACAAAAGAGCTGCTTGGGACGGGGATCCATCCCAGCTGCTGTCCAGTCATAGTTCACTGCCAGACAATGGCTCTGCTGGCAGGGGAGGAAAGTTGAATTTGAGATTCACGTGAATTAAATGCGAATCACAGTCGAGGGCTGCCACGGCATCTTTCTTTTATTCGAATTTCGAACTGTGTGCTGGATGTCTGGTTTTCTCTTTGTTTTGCATTTGTTTGGGTTTCCTTTAACAGCTTCGGCTGTTTTTTTGGTGCCTGCAGATTATGCAACCTGCGAGGGCAATTTGCAGCCGGAGAAGAGGAGCCGGAGCTTGCGCCGGAGTTCTGCAGTTCGGTGTTGCAGTTGAGAGTTGCAAGTGCAATTACCGCTGCCTTAATTGCAGCGAGCCCCTCTTCCGCTTTGCGATGCCAAGAACAGAAGCTGTGCCACCAAATGAGTAATGAGTAAAAAATAGGCAACCGAAAGAGTAATCAGAAACCTACAGACTACAGAGATACAAGCGGTGCCTTGGGGTAATTAGCTTTTAATGCCCAACACGAGTACGACAATCGTAATCCATAATATTGATTGACTTGGCATTTTAATTGAGCGACCCTCATGTTACTGACCACAGCAGCGCTGTGGGAATGCGCCGAAATGTTAATGATGTCTCTCGGTATCACAAATACCAATCGATGCTCCAAAAAAGTAAATAAAAGCCGTCTCGAGCACTCGCAGAACGGCGCGTTTTGGAGGCTCTAGCTCCGCAGCAGCAGCCTTGGAGCACGGCAAGTGCTCCGGCACACATAAATCACAAGCTCGTCTCGCGTCGCGTCGCAGTTGTAAGCGAAAGTGATGCGGCCCGAAGGTCACTTGACCAGGTCAGCACCAGCACCAGCATCAGCATCAGCGCCAGCGCCAGCACCAGTTACTAACACTCAACTAATACACATCTCCTCTCCGATCGAGGAGCCATTCTAGCACTCAAGTCTCGAGACCAGTCCTAACCAGATCACGATTTCTGCTTCTGTTTCTTGTTTACTCTTGCAGCAACGACACTTTGCTCCGGATTCGCGCAGGCGCAGCTGCTCGACGAGGATGATGACCTGGCCTTCGGCAGACCCTGGCCCACGTACAGCCTGCAGAATATGCCCAAGACGCAGTTCACCTGCCACGACAAGATCCTAGGCGGCTACTATGCCGACCCGGAGACCCAGTGCCAGATGTTCCACGTGTGCGTCAAGCTGCCCGGAGTGGGGGTGAGTGTTTCCATTGCCCAGGTGCAAGTGCTCCAGGCTAAGATCCAAGGCAGCAACGCGGGCCACGATAGTTAACAATGATTACAAATTATTTTCCTCTCTAAGAGGGTTAGAATATGTATGTATATTGCTCCCAAATTGTAGAGACTTCTTGCATTTACCGCAATTTACTCATTTATTTTATTCAGGGCCTTGAATGTTTACAGATGGGAATTTGGACAATTGTCGTGGGTTTTCCGAAACATTCAATTTGGATGGCTTAACATATTTTTCTGGCAGGCGAATAGCATTAGAACAGAACGTTGCAGAGGCTAAAAATATGTCATACACAATATATCGAAAGAATCACGTTCCTTGTACCATAAAACATGAATCAAATCATTTCTGTATATTGACCTTGAACTTCTCTCAAACGTGGAGTCACAGTTCCATCTCGACCTGTTTGCAAATTCCTAGTACTATACTTGCCATCTCGATAGTACTAGAACTGCCAAGAGATCCAGAAAGTTGGAAATTTTGAGTGAATAGCATCTAGAAGCACGGTACCATCCCGTTCCATCCGCATGATACTTCTCAAGCAGGCCTCCCGAAGCGATCACCGCAAAAACCATGGACAAGGGAAACAAACTGGATGGCAGACTGGCTGGCAGTCACAGTCTGTATCGCTGTGTCAAAGCCCCAGCTAAATGGCAAAGGGGCATAGCCAGATGCGCTGGGCAATGTGTGATTGCTCCGAATGCTTCGTGACTGGCCCCGATGCCCGAATGGCTGGGGCCGAATACGACCGGCTGACCTTTAAGCGGGGTCTTCGCGGGCTCTTCGCTGGGAGTCGAGTGCTAGACGGTGGGACTTGTCCTAGGCTTCTCAGGCGGCTCATCATCTGTCTTCTCGTCCTCCGAGCCCGTCCGCGGAGCTTCGCCCTGCTCTTTGTCTTGCAGGATTAAGTCGAATACCTCGGACAAATGGCGGCGGTGTACCTGCATTTGCATTTTGCTCTGGAGGCGACACAGGCTGCTGAGTTTGCCTAGGTCCTCGGCCAGCTTGTGCCTAAATTGCGTCCTCTGCGCCCTCAGCTCCTCGCGGGCGCTCGTCAGCTGCTTACTGAGCCTTGCCAACTGGCGGTTCTTCTGCTCGAGCTGCTGCTCCTGGCGGTAGTTCTGCTCCACCACGCGCTCCATGTCAGACCTAAGCTCCGTCAGCTGAGCAATGGTGTGCTCCGCTTCCATGCGAATCTCTAGCATCTTCTGCTGCATGAGATCCTGCTCTTGTTCCGCGATCTCGCTTCTCTCTTCCGAAGGCCGGCCTCCCTCCAGGTGCTCCAGGAACACCTCCATTTCCTTCGGCTTGTCGGCTCCCAGGCTGAGGACCTTCTCCCTCAGACAACAGTATTTCCGGCGCTCGTGCCTGTACATCGCCTGCCACACCGTGGCGGTCAGTTCGTCCCGGTAAATCCGCGACGAACTGGCCACGACGCGCTTGCAACTCCTTGGCTCGTTCGTGAAATTGATCAGCACCGTTCTCCCGCAGCTGCCCAGTAGCTCCTTTAAAAGACCGGTCAGCCGCACGTTGTGGTACCTAAGATGTGTCTTGGTACTGTGGGCCAGGGCCTGCAGTAGTTTCCCCAGAGTCTCCAGAGGAGTTTTGGTCTCGGTTCCAGTTTTAGACTCGAAGGCGGACGCGGACTCGGACTCTGACTCTGACTCTGACTCGGACTCGGACCCAGACCCAATGTCTGTTGACTGTAAATATTCACCTGCTTCCATGAAGTGGACCAGCTGCAACTGGCCGCAGTCGTCACTCGATTTCTGGCTCACAACAACGGTGAACATAAGGTGGCGGCACTCGGCCTCCAGGCCCATTTCCCCCCTAACTCTCTGGAAATAGGTCTGTAGCTCCCGAGGGGTGACCACAAAGTTATCTTGCTGCGTCCGATAAGCAGTGCTGGTCAGGCTTCTTGTTAAGTCATCCGGGTCGACGCTCAGCTTCACATGCCGCACCGATACCTCTGGTTCATCCGTCGCTTGGCTGCCGGAGAAAAGTTCCCCGCAGATGCGGGTGACTACATCCTCCGCATCACCGGCATCATTGCCTGGGCCGCAGCAAAGCACCATGCTGGAGTGTCCGCCAAGAACCTGGCCCAGCACCTCGGCGACCGCCTCCTCGCACACCTCTCGCTGCAGGTCGGTGGGTGGAGCGGAGAGCTTGCGGAACAGATAAATCCTTACGTGACCGGAATGGTGCATTTTCTGCATAATATAAATAGTTAGGCTAAAATAAAAAGAACGGATTTCGTGTATGATGTTGTCGGTTTGAGTGTCTGAATATGTATCGGCTGTCATTTGGCCTACTGTGCACAGTGCTACATCGAGAACGTTCAGGCCAAGAACGTTCACCACCTGGTCGTCGCCGAGTGGCGCAGTGCCGAGCGGAGAAGCTTCCCGGCAGGTCTTCGCAAATGCCAAGTGCCAAGTTCCATGTGGAAATGCCAAAGTTTGCGGCAGGCATCGCTTCTGGTGACATTAAAGCCACTAGCCGACCTCGCAAGGAAGTCGCTGATTGGATGTGTGCAGCTGTATATGCCTCAGAGGCTGCCTTGACAGCCATTTTAGTTAAATAAAAGCAATTAGAAATTCCATCACAATATTAATTCTAATATTACACCTAGCTTAACTTTCCATCAGCTTTAACCTACCAAGCTTATACTAATTCAAATCAAATAGAAAAAAGCAATACTTTTAGTCGTTTCTTGTTGTTCAAGCCTGCAGCCTGAGCCACAGCTTGGCCCAGTTAAGAGTTAACCAGTTTCAATTACCAAAATTGTGGCTTACACGTGACCGCGGCTGCTGCCTTTGAGTCTTGGACCAAATGCTTTCGGCTTAATCGAACCCACTTATAACATTGAATTTTGCATGTTGCTCTGCCTATCTTATGGTGCTGTTTTGGTGCTTTCGATGCTTTCGCTGTTTTCGCGCAGCTCCTACACCGAAGAGTTAATCCGTTTGTCCAACAGGTGCAGGACTACCGCTTCCTATGTCCCAATACGACGGCCTTTGACCAGGAGCTGCAGATCTGTGCCAACTGGCTGGACGTGGACTGCGACAAGGCCACCTCCCTGTACGACAACGGTCACCTGAATGATCTGTATCGCGGGGGCGATGACAACAAGGCCGCCCACGAGGAGGAGGCCACCTTCCACCTTCAGCGAGCCGAAAGTGGTGAGTACATATAGGTTCCATTCTCTGTACATTTTCAAGGTATATTTTGAGTTGTTTATCGGATAATTAGGTAATATTTATTAACGGGAAACCATAGTCGTGATCTGTGGGGATTTTAACCAGGGTTATCTCTAATTGCAGGCGATGTGCGGCGCTCTAAGGAGAACCACAATGCCAGCCCCAACTCGAATCGCGGCGCGGAGCACAAGTCACGCCCTCGCCACAATTACTCCCAGACAGGTGGCGGATCCAGCTCAAGTCCCAATTTGGAGATCACGCAACCCACCAAGCGACCCATTTCCACCTATTACACGCCGACCATCTTGGGCAGCAGCTCTCCCGCGTCCACAACGACCACGACGACCACATCGACCACGACGGAGCGTAGCTATTACAGCAACAACAATTACAATAACAACTACAGCAACAATTACAGCAGCAACAATGACGACTCAAAGCGTAAGAAACAAAGGCCGTTCGCGATGCACAGTCCGAATTAATCACGCTCCCATCCCATTCCGCAGAAGACGCAGATGATATCTTCAAGGGTTCCCACAGCTCGCACTTCTTCTCCAACCGACACGGCGGCCGGGAATACGATGAGGAGCCTGCCCGGCCCAAGCCCAACGACCTGAGCGACTCCCAGCGCAAGACCACGCGGGTCACGCCCACCCGAGGCCAGCGGGTAACCGCCGCTCCGAGCAGTCCCCTTACCGCCAGCACTGCTGGTCCTCAGGCAACCACCAAGTCTCTGAAGAAGATCACCCTGCACGCCACCTTCAACACGGACTTTCTGGACAACTCGGGGCACGCCAAGACCACAGGTCAAAGTGTGGTAACCACGCCGCGACCCAGCAGCAGTATCACCAGCCGATTCAGCTTTAGCTCCAATGACTTTCCCACCCAGGAGCGCATCCAGCCCACCACCTACAACCCTAACAGTGGAGCATATCGCCTCAAGACAACCACGTCACCACCCTTTAGCTCCAGTTCCACCAAGGTGACGGGCAAGGGAGTGCAGGACTTCGACAAGCGCAGCAAGCCCACGGCGGCGGCGGTGCGAAAGCAGAAGCTGGGTCCCCAGGAGTCCAACTACATCAACCAGAACGAGTTCGGAGACCTGGCCAAAGGTCCCAAGCTGCAACAGCCGCAGCCCTTCCAGCTGGCGCAGAAGAAGCCGAACCAGCTGGAGCCCCATTACCAGCGCCACAAGCCGCAGCAGCCGCAGGTGGTGACCAGAGTGGGCGCCCAGGAGCCGGCTCCCTTCTCGGCGGCCCCCAGCTCGAAGCCACGGTCGTTCACCAGCCGCGGCAGCATCACCTACAAGGCCACCACGGAGCGTTATGCAAACGATGAACTGCACTATCCCACAACCAGTGCCCCTGCCACAGCCGCGTCCAGGGCCAAGGAGGCCTATACGCCCACCACCTTCCGGCCCACCACCTACAAGAAGCCCTACGAGCAGAGCTTCCAGCTTACCCATCGCCCTACGCCGGCGGCCACCAAGAAGTTGACATTGGCATCGACGCCAGCCTTGCCCACCACGGCCAATCCGTACTACAATGTGGACGAGGACGATGGCCAGTACCATCCAGAGCTGTACGAGAACGACTTCCCCCGCAACCGCTTCAAGTTCCTGCGCAATCGAGGCGGCAGCTCGTCCACCTCTACCACCAGTGCAGCACCGGTGGTGTCCAGCCGGCAGCCCCATGGCTTCCAGCAGGCGCACAGCCACCTGAAGAGCCAGCAGCAGTCCGTCTACCAGAAGGAGCGTGAGCGTGAACGAGAACGTGAACGGGAGTCGGACCTGAGCGACGAGGAGGAGCTCTTCAAGACTGCCCAGTCGCTGAACTTTGGGGCGGCAAGCATCAACAAGCTGCGGGCGGACATCTACAAGGCAGAGAAAACTTCGCAGCAGTACAACTCGCAGTATAGTCCGCAGCTGGCCTCATCTAGTCCGCAGCCCAGCAGCTCCACTAGCACTTCCAGCACCACCACCAGCACCACAACGACCCGGCGACCGACCACGACTAGGACCACTACCATTAGCACAACCACAACAGGTGCGCCTGTCGAGTCGAAGAAGTTCGCCAAGAGCAAAAAGGAGCAGCACCAGCTGGAGAAGGAAAATAAGGAGAAGGAGAAGCCGGCCGGAAAGAGGCCACCGCATGCGGACGAGGACACCAGCTACGATTACGCCTACTACGATACGGACTAGCCGCTGGCCACCAACTAACCAATCACTTCCAGTACACATACCTACACCTGAGCCTGAGACCGCCTGCCCCCACCATCCGCTCCACACCATTCCCCCTAGCAGCAGCTACATACATAGGTGCCACAGTATTTTAAAGACGGATCCCAGCCCCGCTCATCATCTAATGCACACACTTAACATATCTACCCACGAGCCCCGCTTAACTTAATCCCGACACTCGCGCACATTCATTCAATCAGTTTCAGATGCGTTCTAATGAATTTCCATGCGTGTATCTAGTTATTTAAATAAAAGGATCATATGTTTAGTCGTTAGACAATTGTTGAATTGAAGCGAATTGGCAGCGAAATGCGAAACGTATCGAGGACCGGCCACAAATTGTATTGGGCAATTGCATTGAATTATCTCTGTACCTGTTGTCTAATGTTCAATAAATTCACTACGAAATTGTAATAGTTTTAAGTCTTCTTGTAAATAAAATCAAGTGTAAGTCGTAAAAAAACTATCTGTTGCTTCTACTTAACTTATGGGCTTAAAGCCATTCTTGAATGTAATAACCGAACGAGCAACAGAATGCTGTGTGGACTGCGAATGGTTACCAAGGTTCAGCCAGCGCTCGATTCAGCTGAATCGTACTCTGCTCCATTTTCGATCAAATTTTATATTCTTCAGTCGGGGGTACTTTCTGGATTCTTTAACTTAATTATCTATTATCTTCAGATTTGTGTTCTAGACTATGCAGAATGTCTAAATACGGAAAAGATCTAAGCATATTCTCTATTTAAAAAGGTGTTTGTTCTTCCTGTTTACTAATATTAATTAAAGTAAATGTAGTATAAGAGAGCGTTTTTGCCAGGCCGATGTCAAGTATAAATTAGGAAAAGAAACGGATTTATTTTTAATTTTAAATTTCCTTTCATTTTTTACATGTTAGGTAAAATTTAATTTTCATCCACATTTAACGATCGTGTGTATGACAGCTATTTGATTTTTATACTCTTGCAGGGTATTAAAATTTCAGTCAGAAGTTTGCAACGCAGTGAATGAGTCATCTCCGACCCTATAAAATATATATATTCTTGATCAGCATCAACAGCCGAGTCGTTCTAGCCATGTCCGTCTGTCCGTCCGTCTGCCCGTCTGTCCGATTATACGCAAACTAGTCCCTCAGTTTCCCGCCAACAATCATTTGATTTCGTTGATTTATTTCCTTTCTCTACGTCCTTCTTCCTTTGCTTGTTAGTATCGATATTGCAAGTTGCAACCATCAGTATCGCGAAAAGCGTGCTATTTATACGCTACTTTTTTGCTGATAATGTGGTTGAAATATTGCATCATCATCAGTGATCACACGCGTTCAGCAGAACTATCGATAGAAATCCTTGAATGATCAAGTGGTTCTGATGAACGCAGCCGTCACACAAAATTTTAGTTTTTTGTTTATAAATGGTGAGTCTAAAATTGTTAAATTGTATAATATATGTGTACTTTTCTCATTTGCTCTTATTTATACTAGTAAGAAAATATGACACAGCCTAAACAAACAATTATCAAGTGGACGATCATTTAGTCTTGATAATGGTTTTATGGAATGCAGGCACGTATTTGCACCGATGCGAAATTTATTGTAAAGAATCTAGAATCAAATCCACCTCTGTGGCAAATATGATTTTTGTGAATCCACTTCTCAGTGGAGTGGAGTCAGTGCTCCTACAGTTGTGCTTATCGCGAAAACAAGTGGAACAGAAGCCCAAAACAAACATTCACAATTGTTGTATAAATCACTGCTTTAACTGGCATAGGAACGAAATAATTCGGATACTTATTAAATAGTAATGCTCACATTTTCATTTGAAACTGAGACATTTTTGATCATTTTTGACATGGAATTGTATCCAGGAGAAAAAAGTGTAAAGGCAATTATTTCAATTACATTGTCTAAAAAAATAAATTGTTTTATTTAAGTTAGCTGTATTATTTGTAACACCTGATCAGAAATCGAAAGGCAACTGCATTTTACCAATTTCCTTTATATAAATAGAAATATTATGATATTCCTCGCAAACATAAGTCGAGCCCAGGGGGGAAGTGGTTTGCAAAATATAAATATAAGAGCAAACTCGTAAAGTGCGATCCTCTTCGGATTTCCGCCGTGCTGGAAGAACTTTTTGACGAGACTGTAATTCAGCTGCCTAACTAACTATAATTAGTTTAAATTAAAATTTTGATTCCAATTATATTTGAATTTTTGATAAAAATCTCGCCTCTTGGTGGGTTCGAACAGGGCGCCGTCAAACTGAACGGCTTGCGGCTTGCCTTCCAAGCCACGATCAACTTGTCAAAAGCAGGGCAAGGGGCTCCTATATTCCAGAAGTCGGTAATGCAGTGCAAAGCAGTGCGCAATATCAACAATGATTGGCGATCCGGACTCCAAAGACAAGTTAAACATTTGTAGGACTGTGGCTTGACAGAAAAAACAAACAACGAGGCGCTCTTAATTGTTCAATAGGGAAATTCCGCCATCTATATACTTCCAGCCCCCACAAGCAATTAGTATTCACTATATGACATCTAAGTTGGATGGTAATACTCAACAACACTGACTACAAATACGGATAGTTGGAATTGCGGCTGAGATTGGTTCTGAGCGACCGCAAGATCCGGCAATTCCGCATCAACTTCCATGGGTTCTGGGCCATGTACATTATCACCCGCACCCACAGGCACATCTACGTCAACATCCACATCCATTGGCTCCGACTGATCTCGGTTGAGTTCTGGTCGCTTTATGCCGAAGAAGGCCATGTTTTGTATATTACAGCAACCGTTTGAATATAACTATTTTTCTATATAAAGTTTATTCTTTTTTAATTCAATTGTAATATTTGCTGTGCGAATTATGAGCTCTGTGGGGAATATCAAATGTGATATCAAAATGTTTCTTTTTATTTTAAGCGTGCTTATCCCGGAATGACGCCTCGATTGCACAGTTTCAGAAATAAACGTTTTTGTCTTTTAATTTATCCCTTAGCTCAGTATTTGTTTTTTGTTTTACTATATATAGTTTATTCTTAAGTATTTTATTCAACCAATTCAGTCGAGCTTATTCCGAAATAACGCCTCGATTGCACAGTTTCAGAAATAAACGGTTTTGTCTTTTCATTTATCCCTTAGCTCAGTTTTTGTTTTACTATATATAGTTTATTCTTAAGTATTTTATTTAAGCAATTCAGTCGTGCTTATTCCGAAATAACGAAGCCTCTTGGTGAGTTCGAACCGGGTGCCGCTCGACTGAGCGGCTTGCCGGTTGTCCCCCAAGCCACGATCAACTGTTTCAGAAGCCGGGCAAGAGGCTTCTATATTGCAAAAGTCGGTAGTGCATTGTAGGTATTGCGCACTGATAGGCACTGCTTTACCGACTTTTGGAATATAGAAGCCTCTTGCCCGGCTTCTGAAGCAGTTGATCGTGGCTTGGGTGTGCAGTGCCAAGCAGTGCGCAATAGCTACAATGCCACTATGGGGCGAACGACCACTTCTTGTGGCATTAATTAATAACTTTAAAACGGAGCAATATTTTTAACTTCTGTTTTTTGAAACAAGTTTTTATAACCAACAGAATATATTTTAAGGAAAATGGGCGTGGTCCCGCCTTTTCTAAAGAATTTAAAAATTTTTTTCAGTGTAAAAAAATTTTTTTTGGTTCTTTTTTTGTTTTAATATTAATTAGTATTGCAAAATAATATAATTGCGTAAAATTGGCCGTTTTGCAAAAATTTTTTGACAACAAATACCGGTATTGTTCTTTTGCATGGCGCAGGCGGTTAACCATATGCAGTATTCTAAGACTCATCTCCCTTTATTTCAAAGAAACTAAAGGGGTGGGCGCGGAATTTTCTGTAATATGAATTGGATGTATACAGATTTAGTATCAAATAAATAAAAAAGCAATATTTGGAGCATATTTGTGTCGTTGAAGCGTTCTATTTGTCAAAAAAACACACTATTTTCCACGGGTCAGGTTAGAAGCTTTAAAGTTAATTTTCAGAGAAAGTGCGCAAAAGTGCACTTTTATACTTTCAGAATATAACAAAAATTGAATGCTCTACAAAATATAACTGATTCCAGAGATGGAGAGAGCTGGACTCACTTTGTAGCTCAATTTTAATATTAGAATCAAATAAGAATTTCTATATTTGTTAAGGTTACCAATAACACAATATTTTAACGACACCGCTATCTATCTCTACATTTAATCTTTATGAATTTATTAAAAATGAAATTCTGAAATAATGTTAAATGCTTGTATCTCAAAGTAAAAGAAAATATGTTGAAAGCTGACAAAGTAATAATTTTTTTTTTTTTTAATTTCCCGACAGTTATGGATCTGCGGTATTAAGGCCATCCTTAATCACCGAATCATTGATAGACTCTTCATTTTGAAAAGCGTTTCTTTCTAAAATTCCTCTTGCCTGGTCAATATTAATTGGGTTTCTGAAATTCCACTCATAATTTAAAATTTAAAAAAGAAAGGAAGCTAACTAACGAAGTTGTATTTTTTTTCTAATTCCCTATCGTTCCAATGGCAGCTATATGATTTAGTAGTCCGATTTCCAAAAAAAGTAATTCCGAAAATCGGAAATCGTATATTAAGATTAAACCGAGAGTAGATCAAAATTATGTTGAAAAACGGTGAAGTTATAATTTTGTTTTAATATAGTCATCCGATCCGGCCCGTTCCGACTTATATAGTGGTGAGACTATGTATACAGAAGACTTTATTTCTTGTTTTTGTGAATATACATTTTATTGGAGTGAAAAATTGTTTACTGTTACTTTAAAGCAGCAACATGTACAAGAGTGTAGGGAGGAGTTCAATGTACACTTATGCAATTATGCGTTTAGGAGCTTATCTTCAATGTTAATGTTTTATTGTTAGAATATTCGCCGTTCAAGAATACTCCCTGGCAAGAATCCTTTCGGATTAGTTGCAATGTTCGAACGGTATGTCCAATTTGCAAAACGTTTCAAGTAAATCTGCAGCTTGTCCAAGGCATCGTTGAGCAAAAGATTATGGGACTGCGTGAAGAGGCTATAGTGAGTAGGGACAAATGCACTCCCTCCTTAATTATACACCGGGTAGAGAGGGTACCATCCTTGATTACCCAGAAGGGCCTGTCTGCCATGAAGCTCCTGATTGTTTCAAACAGTCTTTGATTCAGCAATACTTAAAGGTTTGCCATCGTGCAACACCCGGTGAAATGTCTTTTGTATGTCTAAGCATGCAGTCACAACATACTGCTTTCGATGGAAGCCGTTGTTCAGGAGTCCAAACTAATGGAGGGAAGTGCTTGACAAGAGAAGTATCCAGAACCCTTCCAAGAACACAGCGTTCCAGCAGTTTGTCGAATGTCGAGAGAAGACTAATAGGTCTGTAACTGCTGAAATACTCTGGTGACTTTCTAGGCTTGAGGACCACAATGACACGAGCTTTTTTCCAAGCCTTAGCAAATACCCCAGTCTTAGAAACGAATTGAAGATAATTAACAAAAACAAAAGAGCTTTGGTAGGCAAGGTCTTAGCAATACGATTATCGACATGATCTTCGCCCGGAGCCTTCTTGATTTTAAGATGCTTGATGTCTTCTCTGACTTCCGACATGGTAACAGGAGCTACAGGTCCAGCCAGAGTGTCAGCCACCAACTGCTGCCTATTAGGAGACTGACTCGAATCGTTGGCTTGGACTGTTTGTTAAAGGAACTGGTAAGCTTCCATAGTGTATAACCAGAGTTTGCATCAGCAGTAGCGTTCTCTAGCATTCTCTCCAATGCTAACACGAACACGATTAGCAATCCTCCTATATAACCTATCATTGGTCCGGATATATTCCCTCCTAAGCTTCCTTTTTAGAAGTAGTAGAGCATCTTATTTTGAAAAGGTTGCAACATAATGACAATTAGTAGATATACGTATAGGCACACTTGGAGCAGCAAATTCAGCAGCTTCCCTGATCCGACGGACCGACTGACAGACGGACATGGCTGTTGATGCTGATCAAGAATATTTATACTCTATAGGGTCGAAAATGCCTCTTGCAAACTTCTGACAAAAATTTTACCCTTGCAGGGTATCTTATTCAGGAACCTAGTCGGCAAAAGTTATGAAGGTGCCGCAATATCGTAATTTATATTCATAAGAGTTATTCAAACCATGCCCTCCGTTAAAAAAAATATTATATTATATTTGAATTGTTTTTATTACATTGAAATTATATTTAAATTAAAAGAAACTTAGTGCAAGATTTTCAGTGCAAAGTATTCGATCATCAGTCCTTGAACTTCTGGCGCACGCATCGCGGCATTGGGAACAAGTAGAGCAGCATGTTAAAGGCGGCCAGGCCCACAGCAAAGGCACAAGAGGCAGCAACATCGATGGTTTCCTGAATAATTAAGAATATCGTTATTTATATGTGTATATAGAGCCAGACATTCAGCTATAGCTTACATCGGGATCGGGCAGGCCCAGGCGCTCGTGCATAAAGTCTGCCGGCTTCGGGCAGATGACGGAGGCGGTGGGCGTGCAGTTGAGCTTCCGGGACTGGAAGGCGATGCTGTGTAGCAGGGAGGAGGCGTATCTGGTGTGGGTGCCCTTGGTGTTGTCCTGCAGCCAGGGTTGTAGTCCCTTAAAGGAGCTAACAAGGGGAATACTCAATTACCAAACTATACAAACTTCAAATGTATAATAAAGTTACCGAACTGTGCCGCTGGCCAGAGCGATGCTGATGACCAGCACATAGGTCACTGCTATGGCTGCGTTAAAGGGCACCTTGACCACCAGGAGAAAGGCGATCGTTAGCTGCTCCGCAAGCACAAAGCTCGACCAGAGAGCCACCAGCAAATAGGCGAAAACGGTGCCATTATTGTACTTCGCATCCAAAAGAAGACTGAAAGAAAAGAACTCTTGATTCCGATAAACATTTAACTGTCTTAAGAGGACTTACGGATAAATGACACAGCTGGCTATTACGGCAGACACGGCGGAGAAGGGTATGGAAACGGAATTGTAGGCAATGAGCAGAGTCGTTCCCGAGTAGAGACCCTCTGGAGTGTCCTGCGAGAACTTTTTACGCCAAATCGGAACTGCAGATAGGAAGAAATAAGGAGCGAACTTTTCCCTAAGAACTTAGTTACTCACATAGGGATATGGTGGTTAAAATTCCGCAGCCGTATGACAGCCCTAAAATATTCAAGATCATTCCGTTTCTGGTGAAAAAGCCATGCGCATCATCCTAGAAAATGATCTATTTTTAAATTTAAAGTTACAATGGAAAGTTAAGGCTTACTCACGCCAACATTTGTGTAGAAAGCCCAGAGGATGCTCATGGCTAATGGCAGAAGCAGCATGCGCAGGAATAGAGTCTTCATGCCCACAAGGCCGCAGGAAAAGGTGGATGCCAAAAGTTTTCTAAATCAAAATTAAATATTAGTATTATTATTACAATTGAAAAGTACTTCGAAATTATATATGTTGTCTTCTTAGAGGATATTTAAGTGGATTGAAACTGCTACTGAAACTACTACATTGCCTACTTTTTGGCGGCAATATAAACTCTCTATTAGGCTTAAACTGAGTTTAAAACAAAAAAATTAAAATATATGTGTAAAGACTTACAAGTACAACATAACCCAAACTTTGAGCTCCCCCGGCTTTCCGTAGGCCAGCGGCACCTTTCCGGATCCCATATTATTGATTGGGGCATCCGAGATGGGAGTCTCGCGGGAGAATCGTTCCACCAGAGCTTCAATTTGCTGGCTTGACTCCAGGAACCGGTCCCGGCTCCTGCGGTCCACGGTTGACAGACAGAGATAGTACATCAGAGGGTTCTCTAGCTGAGGGCAGGGGAATCCAATCCCGTGAAAATACTCCAGCATGGCTCGAGTGCCTCCGGAGTAGACCACACCGCCCAGACATAGAAATAGAGCGCGATCCAAGAAGGGAAATACATCGGAGCGCGGCTTCTCTAGAGAAAGAAGAATTCCACAGCCGGTCTTCTTGGCGGTGTTTGAGAGAATGGATATAAGCAGATAGGCGCTCAAAGGATCCAGTCCATGTGTGGGCTCATCCAGCAGCAGCATCACTAAGGGAAAAAGTCTGCTTAATAGTTCTGGGTCAAGCTTTAGAGTATTCTTACCAGGATCCCTGACCAACTGAATGCCAATCGCCAGACGGCGCGCCTCGCTTATATTCAGGTACTCCACTCTCTTATGCGCCACCTGGGATAGGGCCAAGTCTGCCAGCACTTGGCGAACCTTGGAACTCTTAAGATAACCACTCAACTGCAAAGGAAAATAGTTTTGGTCTTATATTATAGTCTTTTCTATACACGAAACGTAATTAATATTTTAGGATGTTCCAGAAATTACTACTGATTTGCGGATAAAGATTTTGAATCGATACCAAATTTGTCCAAAGGCGGAGTGAAATCCAAATTTGTACTCTATTATAGTATAGTATTTTGTGGTATTATTTAGTAGTATTACTCACAATGGTGGGCGTGTAGTGAAGGGTCTGGGCCACTGTAAGACCTGGAACGAAGGTGCAGGACTGGGTCACGTAGCCACAACGTTGCTGGAACAAGGCCTTGGACAGTGGCGACCCATTAAGCAGCACCTGGCCGCGAGTGGCTCCATCGGCGCGTCTCGAGATCACGTCCAGAAGGGCTCGCTTGCCGCTTCCTTAAAAGGTTAATATATAAATAAGCGACCAAAGTGACTCAGTAACCGAATACTTGCCCTTCGACCCCAGGATGGCCATCACCTCGCCGCTGTGCACGGTGAGATTTACGCCTTTGAGCACAAGAGCCGAGTTGCCGGCTCCATTGAAACAGCCACCACCGTCAACCTGTTGGAACGATAAAGAGACAGGTGAGCGCTGAGAGCTGAGCACTGGAAGGTGGTTCTTTGAGAGAAGAGAGTTTTCCCGGCACTTGCCTCGGTGGTGTGGAAAATGTTGTGGGCTTCCAGTACGTAGTCGCTGCCGATCATTTTCATAGCCACCTGAGCGCTGAGTGTGTGTGTGTGAGCTTGTTTGTTTGTTTGTTTGTTTGTTTGGGCCTCGCTCGCTCTCTACCTCACACGCTGTTCGTGGCTCAAGAGTGGTTTTTGGCAGAGCTGTGTTGGGAGAAGAGAGGAAACAAAAAGAGAGTGGAATATATATAGAGATACAGAGAGAGAGAGAAAAAGATAGTGTATTTAATATTGAAAGGAAGCTCAACTGTTTTATGTAGGTAAGTTATATAAATTTAATTTTAAAACAAAATAACACATTATAGGTTAAATATATGTATATTTGATCTATTTTTCAAGAAAACAAAAATATATGATGTCGAAACCAACCTCCGCGAACACGTCTAAACCAACTGAGCGCGCCGTTCCAACTGATCCGAAACTGTTGCTGAACGGCCAGCAAAGTGTCTACCGATCTCCCAATTGGGGAGGCGCTCTCTGCCTGGGAATCGGCTCTCCGAGCTCCGAGCTCCGAGCAAGCTCTCTACCAACGGAGCCAAGCGGGCTAAGATGGCGGCCGAGGCCAAGTTCAGCTCAGTTCGCTGCGAGCCGAGCTCCGAGAGAGTTGCCTCCACCGATCCGCGGCTGGTTCCGATCCTTTGCCCTTCTGGCTGCGCACGGCGCCTGAACAACACACAGAAGAATTCCAAGCAGAATATATCGTATATAGAAAAACAGCTAAAATACATACATTGCAAACGGGCAGCTAATTGAAATGTTTGCGGCATAACGCGGCTAATATATAGTTACTTGTGCATAGGAATATATATATTTCCTGATGGCCCCATCGGAGTGCATGCAAATGTTGTTATTTTTTCGACGCGCCTGACAAACGGACTGCGATTCTCGCCAATAGATACGAAAAGTGGTTCCATAAGAAACGCCAAAAAAAGCGAAAATAAGTGACGTGTGAGTGTGTGCCGAGTGTAGAGTGTATAGTGTATAGCGAGTGTGTCTATGTGGAATATGCGGACATCGGTGTAACAGCAGCAGCGGATCGACATTGTAACGTAAGTGTTGCAGATACAAAAGTATCTATCCGAGCCACGAATGAGTGTCGCAGTCGTGTCCACCAGCGGCTAATTAGAGTTCGGCCAACTGGTCTTTACTGTTAATTGTATTAAGGCAACCCCAGCGACCAGCACTTGCCACCTCAAAGACACTCAAGAGTGCTCGCACCCATACACTGTAGATGTACAGTGAAATAAAAATGATATAGTACAATGCCTGACTTAAAAAAAAGAGTTTTTTTAAGTTGGTTAACTCTAAGTTACTCTTTAAATATAAAGATACGTCTTCACAGAGGTGAGGAACAGGGCCTATTGAATCTTAGATCTGATACTGATACAATCTAATACAGTTACATACGATTCCGTCAGATAATAATATTTAAATTATGTTTCAAAATTGTTTGATACATTTTACCAGTATTTCCCCTTCAATTCCTCTTACATTTTTAAATTTTTTTAAATGATTTTCCAATTTTTTTTCCGTGTAAGGTGTAAGCTGAAGGTGCAGAGTTAGAGTATCCACCACTTTTCTCTCCCGTATTCCCGTGTTCTCTGTTCTGCTCGCGCGGTCGTCACCAGCGCAGGTCAAAGATCCCGCGAGCGGGTTTTGTCTAGCAAATGTATCTTAGCCTCCACCATTTCGTTTACAGCGCTTCCACTGCGAGTTCTGCGCCCTGCACAGAACAGAACAGAACAGAACAGAACCAGAGCCGAAAGCAAAACCAGAACCCAAGAGGCAGCCAAAGCCACGGCCAAGAGCCCCACTCTGGCTTGCTTTGGCTTTGGCTTTACCCCGTCTTCTCGTCTTGCCTTGTCTTCGTCGCAAGTGTGTATCTCACAGATACAAGTTCCAGTTTGTTTGTTTGTTTGTTTGGCCGGCTGGCTTCTTGGCTCTCCGGGGATCACTTTTTGTGCGCCCTGCCCGCAGACACCAGCATCGTCGTGGTCTACGTCTTGGTCTTGGTCTTGGCATTTCCTCGTAGATACGAAAAAAAAGTGCCATAAGCACTATCTCTATTATAGGCTTCCTTTTACATCAATTTATTGTTCTGTGCAGCTTGAAAACGTAAAAGTGTTTGGGGAATCGAGTGCAATATTCACTAAGAACAAAATAACCAAATTAGTAAAAAGGAATTTATGTTTCCCTTTTCTTTTGGGCACATAAGACGAAAGCAAGCTAAAGTTATTAATGTTTCTTCAAGTCATTCTTCAGCAATATCTCTTGATTATCCTAGGTCCCATTTAAAGAAGATAGGTTCCCAGAAAACTTAAAACCTAATGGGTTTACGCTTGCTGATTTTTCAAGTATCTTTGCATCTACACACAAATATCTGTATACTTTTATTTCACTTTAAATTGAATGAAGATACTTGCATCGTTCGATGG